>JAHLJT010000631.1:217050882-217067236 GCA_031308135.1 Acheta domesticus | reverse complement strand
AACTGTAGCTTTATAGGTTCGTTTTAATGATTTCAATTCATTACAAATAAATTAAATGGGTTGTGTTTTTATGACAAAATGTATCCATGTACATTTCTTCTAATTATAGTGTAACCTAACCTTAAATTAATACTATAAACGAAAATTGTCACAGATTAAATTTTTCATATTAATGAATACTTTACTTTATGCATTTAGAATGACTCATTAACAATAAAATTGTTGTAATTTATTCCTTTGAGAAATGAGTATTGCATCATTTTATTCTGAGGTCTCAGGTAAAAATGATACGCTCATTTTTATTTCTTTTGAAAAATGTCTACTTCCTAAACTAGACCATTTATTAAGATAACTGAAAAGCTATTCCGAATTTATTTACCTAACTGAAAAGCTATGTCATTAATATATGGACTCACATACCATTAAGTAACCAAAATATTCTCTATCAGTTAGTTGCTTTACTTGCAAAGGCCAGGCTCCAATGACGGCTGCCAGACGAGCAAGAGACTTGGATTGTCGTCTTAAAATAGTTTGAACGTGACATGTTGAAGTCTTTGTTTTCCTCGGTGTCTATCATTGTTGTCATGAAGCATTTACGCATTTCCTAGCTGATAACACTAGTTCTTCTGTGCGAAGATCAAAATTCGTCCTGGAATTTTTTCTCTTTTCCAGACATTCGAATTTTGTGGTTGGCAATAGAACCCATACATAAAGCTGAACAAATTTCGATTTTACTCTGATCTATAGCTGGAAGGAAAATAAGAAAATGCATATCTCAATTTTTTTCCAAAAAAGGGGACTTATTTTCCTTTTAAAATCATCAACTCATGTACAAATGCCATTTTACTCAGTGTAATCCTGTAATTATTTACCTTGGCACTATTCGCTCACGCATACGTTGACTTGATATTTTTGTTATTTACTGAACAAATGGATGTTTTTACGTATCCTCAAATTATTAACTGAAGAAGATAAAATTTATTAGCGAAGAGCAGACACCTTCATAAAACCTACTCTTGCTTCATCAATATCTCAGCAGGACACACGCCATTCTTACAGTTTCAGTATGGTAATCACGATCCTATTATGTCAAAAAATGTAAATGAAATGTTTGTTTCCGTATCAAAAGGTTCAGAAAATCTAATAATACCGTATTGCAAACAAATTAAAAGTTTAATAGGACAGAAAATTAAAAATCATAAACCTAAGAAACCATTTTTCAAACTTTTGTTCTTATTCTTTGACTATAGGATTATTATCGAGTGATTATGTGCAATTATTTCTGTTATGATTATTTTGTATGCTGAGTACTATAAAATGGCAAAAGAAAGATTTAAGAAAATTTAAAAGGATCTATGCAGGTAAAAGTTTGGGAATTCTTGTTGTAAATGAATACTGTATTTTCAAGTTGGATGCTTTATATTTTGAAAAATGTTGTTTACGTTACTTTCCAAATATTTCAATGTTTTATATCAGATGAAAAAGAATAACTAGTGGTGCCAAAACAGCACGTCCTTCTCGCCCGTATATTCAGGTAAAATTAGTGAAAAGCACTGAAATTTTCCAAGAATTGTACATGGCTTTATTTCAAAATCTATCTTAAGGAACAGATTGCATTAAGGAGGAATCTCTATCTTTAATATTTTAGTTGTACGAAGACCCCTAAAAAATTTTAACTTTTGCAACTAACTAAAAATCAGGGATTTCAAGGAACATGAGACCTACATCACTCTCTTAAACGTCCCTTCACACTATCGAAAAAGAAATTTAATTAAAGCCATGAAGCCTTTTTTTTAATTTTAAAAATATCCCTGGGTCTTTATGTAAAGTACCCGCTAAAATTAAAATATCGGTTTCAAATTCAAGAGACCACGACATCATTCAGAACAATTGGGGAATATCAACTTTGGAGAAAATCAACTGAACGGTTTCGCTGCTAGCAGTGCTCACAGACGGATAGACATGCGAGTAGACGGACGGGCAGACGGGCGTTTTGCCTTCATTCGATTTTTTCTGTATCAAGACCCAAAAAAACATGGATTCTGGCTAAACCACATACTCTCTACTCCGTAGCTAGAAAGTAAAAATCGTCACCTAACTCTCTTTTGCAACGATATTCAAGAACATTCAATTATTTTTATCTTCTAAATGTTACTGGTGAACCAGCGTTTTCTTAATAATGCGTAGTATATCTACTTCAACGATGGAGTATTTCATTGGCACAGTCCACCAATGCAGCTCTCTGCAAGTACCAGATATTGCTGAAGAGGGCACTGCAGCGAGAGATAGCCTGCGAGGTCTGGACCGCAGCCAGAAGCCGTCATGTATTCGCGAAGCCGGCAGTAATGAAACGTGGTCGCCACGAGAAGCCCCTGTCATGATGGACGCTACCCATTCACTCCAGAGTTCTACCCGACTGCCCACCCCAATGCCCACCCGACTACCCACCCGACTACCCACCCGACTACCCACCCACTGCCCACCCACTACCCACCCCACTGCCCACCCCACTGCCCACCCCACTGCCCACCCCACTGCCCACCCCACTGCCCACCCCACTGCCCACCCCACTGCCCACCCCACTGCCCACCCCACTGCCCACCCCACTGCCCACCCCACTGCCCACCCCACTGCCCACCCCACTGCTCACTCCATTGCATACCCGTCTCCTCAATCGATTGCCCTCCCCATTGTCCACATGACAGCTCTCACACGAGTCTGCATAGCAGCCCAGAAGACCGCCCACACTTCTCACATGACCAGCAAAATGGCCACACACACCACGCACACATAGACACCCACATCAAAACGTACACGACCATACACGATCATATCCACACAAATACGAGACATCCGCATACAACACACATCTCTTCACAGATACATGCCACATACACGAACACCTAAACACACACACAAACACCTTCACACATACACGAACATCTTCACACATACACGAACACCTTCACACATATACGAACACCTTCACACATATACGAACACCTTCACACATATACGAACACCTTCACACATATACGAACACCTTCACACATACACGAACACCTTCACACATACACGAACACCTTCACACATACACGAACACCTTCACACATACACGAACACCTTCACACATACACGAACACCTTCACACATACACGAACACTTTCACACATACACGAACACCTTCACACATATATAAACACCTACAAGCATACACGAACATTTACACACATAAGCGAACATCTACATACATACACGAATATCTACACACATAAACGAACATCTACACACGTACACGAATATCTACACACATACACGAATATCTACACACGTACACAAACATCTACACACCTACGAACACTTACACACATATACACACCGGCACATACACACATATGCTCATACATACGATCACTCTAACGCACGTTCATCCGTTTTCACAATCTACTCTGCCGACACATTCCAGTTTCATTCCATTTCCCCGTTCCTTTACAACACAGTCATCCTTTCTTCTTTTACCATACTATTCGGAGCACATATCTGCCTCTCATACGACCATCCATCGAACCTTCTCATTCACCTCAGCCCGTCCATTGACACTTCCCTCACCTCCCGCCATTCATCCAGCAGCCTATCTTCCTCGCATCCCTCCCGCCGCCCCATTCATCGTGCGAATTCCCGTTCTCCGAGGCTTCCTGCGAAGACGCCGGGCGGCGCGCGGGGCGCTTTGACGCGGCGCGCCTCAAAGCCGTCGCGCCGCTTTGTGACGCGCCGTTCGATCAAGCGCCGATTGCGGCGGAGGGGCCGCGAGGCACGGAATGGCGCTGTGTGGAACACGGCGTGGCGCGGCGAGACGTAGCTGGGGCGGGAATTGGCGGGGTGGGAGAATCGGAGTGCGGTGGGGGTTGGTCGGACGCAGCAAGGTCGTGCGTGGCGGGTTGCAGGAAGGCGGGACGGAGTGAGGGAGGACGGGGTGTGGTGGGACATAGCGATGCGGGAGTGGCGTGGCGGGGCTGGTCGCGGCGGGGCGGGACAGGACGCGGCGGGGCGGGAGAATTGGAGTGTGGCGGGGAGCGGCGGGTCGCAGCAAGGTGGTGAGCGGCGGGTTGCAGGAAGGCGGGGAGGAGTGAAGGAGGACGGGGGTGGTAGGACGCAGCGATGCCGGGAGTGGCGTGGCGGGGAAGGTCGGGACGCGGGGCGGGACGGGACGGGACGCGGCGGTGCCGTGAGTGGCGGGGCGGGGCGGGGAGTGACGGGGAGGGAGAATCGGAGTGCGGCGGGGAGCGGTAGGACGCAGCAAGGCTGGTGCGCGGTGGGTTGCAGGAATACGGGGCTGGTTGGACGTAACGGGGCAGGGCAGGAAGGGACGTAGCGGGGCGGGGCGGGGAGCGGCGAGGCAGGTGAGGCGGGTAGGGCGCGGTATTTTGGGGCACGCCTGGGTACTGCGGGTCGCAGCAGAGCGCGGCGGGGCGGGGCGCGGTAGGGTGGGGTGTGTAGCGGCGGGGCTGGGCGCGGCGTGGCAGAGCGGGGCAGGGGCGGGGCGGGGCGAGTGGTCGGGTGCGGTGCAGCGAGGGAGTGGGAGAGACAGAGGAACCCTGCGCCCCCAAGCGCCCTCAGAGTGTCCGTCGCAGCGGCCCCTCTCTACAGAGGGAAACCCCGAATGGGATTAGTTTCTCGGAATTGTTCATTCTTGTAAACTTGTAGAGAATTTGTTGAAATGTACACACGAAATTTATTATTTTTATTTTATTGAGAATTTGTTAGCAGAGTCTACCAATTACATATTAGTATGTGATGGTCACAGTTCGATCTTACACGTATTCAATTTCAATGAATATGATAATAATATTACTATAATTAATAATATTCCGGTTAGTATAAGAGGTTTCCTACATTTTATAGTTTGTCTTGAAACAAAACAGTTATGTGACTTGTAACGTAATACGTAATACAGTTGTTATACAAATTACCCTTATAATTCAAACAGAAAGAAATGGATTCATGGTGTCTACGACAGGAGTAGTAATAGTATGTAAATAATAGCATAATACCTTTTATGCTCGTAGGAATTAGCCTAAAATTATTCGTTTAATATAAGTAACTGTACCTTTAGAATTTCAGTAATTCTTATAATTTTACGATAATTTATTCATCTGCCTTAAAATTGTATTACTATCACTGGTTCCAGTAAATAGTTAAAAGAGAAATAAAAATAGCAGCCATTCATTTTCATTATAATGTAGGGAGTTGAAAACTATGCTTCATAAATAATATTCTACAAACGATTTTACTTTCAAGTAAAATGAAAAATAATATTTCCTCCGAGAATTGAAGACATGCCGTTAATCAGTGTTAACTCGCGCGTACACATCTATTTTATTTTCATATCAAATCATAGAGATTTCTACACGTTAAGCAAATTGGGTTTTAAGAGTCAAAGAAAACATTTCGGTCAGTTAATGCATTAAATTAGAATGTTGCCTTTTCTAAAGTAATCATGATTTCAGTTTTTACGCATTTATTAAAAACATATATTTTTCTTCTAAATAAATTCTGTGGTGGCAGCAGAAATCGTGTGATAAAAAGTATTCATTCTAAAGTATTCATTAGTTAATGTAGTGACTTAAGATTTTTTCCTATAGGTTTCTTCAAGAAACTTCCTAAATTAAGCAGAAACGTTCCAAAACTAGGACGGCAAATGAACCACAGACACTTCACACGCTCCGTAAAGCAACAGAATCTGTTAAATTACGGCAATAAGAAGCACAATGAACGCAATAAGAAAATTACAACCACCCTATTAAAAGCACGTCGTTTTACCCTCTCGTAAAAGAAGTATGCAGAGGCACTACGACGTATCAAAAAACAGATTCTCTTCATTGCGTGCGCTCCGCACAGTCTCGCCAGCACACCAGCGATAAATCACACAGCCGGGGAGGAGGGTAACGAGAACTGGGTCTCGGCGCTTCGAAGAAACAGGGCCGGGGGTTGGGAGGCTCTTCACAAGGAAATTCCAGGCTGCGAGAAACACCGAGAAATTCCAGCCTGGAAAGTATTACGTCCGCAACGTCCTTCCGCTAAAAAAGATCTAATAAGTCAACAAAATAGAAAAAAACTCGAAGCCTGTGGAATTTGAGTTCGCTCGGACCGGAGGCTGTGCTTGATGTACTGCCTCATTACGGAGCTGATTTTGTATTCTGCGGGAGCGGTGGGCGTGACTCCGGTTGCTGAGGGGGGAGGGGGACTTTGACGCAGGAAGGCTTGGCCGGGGGACGGGAGGGTTTTTTTTTCAATGGCCGCGTTTGTTCATAATGAAGGGATAGGCCGTGACTTATAAAGCTGATGCCTCACACAGATGATCAACAAACGTGATGCAAAATGAATCACGGCAGGCGGCCATCTCTCTCTTTCGAACATTTTAAAGGGATGTTGCATGGTATTGGTGCATTCAATAATTTTTAAAGTAACATCACATGAATTTTTCGAGTACATTTCACAATACCAGATTCAATATGATTGAACGAATGATTAGACATAAAATTTATATTGAATTTTGTTTAAATACTAATATTTGACAACAAATAAAAGTTATTTTGAAAACCTGAACTAGTATTCTTCAATTATAATTGAAATTATAAATGATATTTCTATAAAACATTGAATATGGGTTAATTAAAACATATGTGTATTATTCTCTTCACATACAGCAAATGATGGCTACTTATTCAACAGCCAGTAACATCGCTTAAGCATATCTTGTGTAATATATCAAAATTGTTTGTTTGAACCTTAGATTTGTTCAGAGAAGAGAAAGATGATCTTAGGTGTCCTCTGATTAGATGATATATTGTTTTATTTGGTTTAATATGTAGTCGGAAGAAAGAGAAAATAACTTTTATCACCCAAAAATTACATTCAAAATAACATCTTCATTTCCTGTGGAAAAGGTTGCCGTTTCTTTCGATGAATATTAGCATATGTGATACAAAGCTTGCAAATTTTTTTTGATACAAACATTCAGTATGTACAAAACCCAAGCTCAGCTCATAGATATTCCGCAGTATTGCGTCACAGTTTGAATGCATGTTGTTACTCATGTATGTCACATTAAAGTCCATTTATATTCACATCTGCTTCACACAAATTTAGAAACAGGCAAGCAAATTGATTTTAAATGAGAGTTATGCCGAGCAAATTTGCCTCAACGTTGAGTGCTGAAGAGTGCCAAAATCGTTTTGTATGAGTCTTTTCGTAATATGATCATTTCTGGAAGAAGTCCTTGCTCAACTAAAGAACGCTTGGTGAGACCCAGGATCTCAACGGCCAAACTCCATCTTCTCTTCTGACACTTCCATAAAAACTCCATCACCTCATCATTTGAAATCATCTTTTCAGCTCCTACAAGAGTAAACTTAAAATGATCTCAAAAAATGGAGAACACAAACAATGTTAGCGAAAGAAAAGGATATAACGTTTCAAAATATACAACGTGAATTTTCAAAATACCTAAGTGAAAAATACTTCATTCGCAATCACATTTTCTGCAGTCACTGACACTTCCTCATATTTATTCTTACATCTTCACGATCCATCAACTATAAACTACAGTCATAAAAAGAAGCTATATTTCTTACTTTCCTAAAATTATTGATAAAGAATTTTTATGACCTTAGAAAACTGAAATTTCCTCTGCATATGGTATCTTATAAGATAGATTCTATACATATTATTTCTTGCTTCTGATATTCTTATGATTCACTTACGTCCAATAGTTGGTAAATCATAGTGTAAAACACACTCCTCCAAGATTGTAATAATAATTTGTGATACTAGAAGTTTACTGCAGGTTTATGGCAGATGTCTTAAAATTATCTTGAGAAATATATTATGTGTTCAGTAAAATCTAAAAGGTCAATTAACATATCTTGAAAATTAATTACATTTTTTGACTTCGTGCGTAAATTCTATAACAGCAATTTGAAATAATTTTAGATGTCTGTCAGTATACAAGTCATAAAATGAGATTTTTATTCACTCACATAGAGCGTATAATTTGTCTCGAAATTTTCAAATGATCCTCTCTATAGGCTAAAATGCGAAGGAACACACCATTCATGTGCAGATCTTGTAAATGTGATGCATTTCAATTTAATCTTCAGAAACATGTTTATTTAATTCTGTGTTCACAGTGAGTAGCGATTTCATTATTCCAGAATGTGTAAACCTCTTAATTCGTTCATCTCGTAAAATTACTATTGAACGACATGAAACTATATTTTAGAGGTTTTGGGTTTTCCATATCAGTTATATTATAGTTATTTTTGTTGTATATTTTCTGTAGGTGATAGATGTAATCGCACGGGTTTCAGATAGTTTTATAATACGAATATATCATTGTCTAAGCGTTATGACCAAATGTAGAAATGTGTGAACGATTTGACGAGGTGATTATAAATAAATTCCAACGATGATGTAGCAATAGAACTGAGAGGCAGAGTAAACGACAGAAGCCTCAGGAAACTTCCTTCTAAACATTTGTCCAACACAACCCTACACGTATAGACCGGGATTGGAAGCCGGGTTGAAGGCAAGCAGTACGGCCACTACACGAGTAGTCGCCGCATATGACAGAGTGAAGTCAACACCAAAGAAGCATGCGACATCGATGTCGATCTTTTAAAAACATTAATATTTTTATAGAGTCATGTAAGAATTTAACCTAGATTGTTTAGCTGATATTTTGATAAAATCGATGTTTTGTGTTGCATATTTTACTGGTTGATATTTTATATTAAAAGGAAAAAGTTATAAGAAAATAAAATCTTATATGCAATTTTATATATACATAATTTCATACACATTTTCAGTACCAAAGCCATCTCAATGAAAAATAATTCAAATCGAGTTTTGGGTGATAATGAATATCTTTTAGCTGTTTCATTATCGATTCATAGAAAAGGGTTTGTTAAATGTGATATTCATTTCCTCTGTTTTGTGAGTTAAAAATTAATAAACGCGACCACCGTCAATTCACCATCCCACACTCCACGCGTCAAAATTAATGGTTACTAATGCAGTTTTAAAAACAACGATGTTTAGGAACATCGGTGGTTTTGGGGAGATGTTTTATTTTCGTCGATGATTTAATTTTTATTATCGATGTTTAGATGGCATTGTCCTATCCCTATACCTGATGAGATGGCACAATACATCTAGTGATGTCACTGTAGTGCCTCTGACCGTAGGTTTCGAATCCAGGTGGTGGCAGAATTTACGACACTAGGCAGATAGCTAGGTCGAATAGCTAGGCACTCTCTGGAGAAGAATTCTAGCAGCCTGCTACTCTGATTGTTGAGTTTTTCGTGTTTTCTGCTCATGAACAATAGGAAAATGCCGGAGAAGTTTCTTAGCATACGGGGCACGGACACGCCCGATCTTTTCTTCCTCTTCCTTGCTCTATCGTTACTCTTACTAACATCACTTATACTTACATGCACTACTCGACCACACATGTCGGGAGGCCAGTCGAGAGCTACGAGCATGTCCCGTGGCTGGGCGGTGCCTCACCGATGGTGGATACCTCGTTGGGAAAGTCCCGCAAGCCGACGTTAGGTCGGCGATAGATCTCCCCTTCCACCCCGCATGAACAACATGTGCTACACTCACTTTACGAATGACCATGACAGTAGACGCGACCGGAAACACGAAAACAATCAATCCAATCCCCTTCCTACGTCGAGGAGGGCGAGAGAGAAGCCATGGCTGCGGTCGAAGGTGTCGCGTCGCCGCCGCGATGACAAAGCCCGCCGAGAGGTCACAACACGCAAAATACGTGGATTCTGCATCGCGGGGCGGCGGGCGGCGGGCGGCGGGCGGCGGGCGGCGGGCGGCGGGCGGCGGGCGGCGGGCGGCGGGCGGCGGGCGGCGGGCGGCGGGCGGCCGGTGGCCTGCTGACCCCAGCGGGACATGTCCTGACGACCGCAAATTAGCGCGCGTGGAGCGGGTGAGTGGGAGTGGGAGACAGCACAGGTGACCCAATTGCAGGCGGCCGTGGCCGCGCTGGTGCAGGAATCGCCGGCTGCGGCTTAGGAAGCGCCGCCGCGCCCGGGCTGCAGGTGTTGCTTGTCGCAAGCAATGGCATGAGACGCCAAGAAACCATACGTTGGTAATAGGCGAAACGGAGAATGGAAGGATCTCAAGGGTTAGAGGTTAACAAGCTTACAATTCAATTAAGCTATTATAATTAAATAAACATGGAACCAAATTAACTTCCGATTTGCAACAAATATTTAAAGAAATCAAAGTGGCCCTCAATGATAAAGATGTAAATCAATCTGAGAAGATGATAGATTGGTTTTATACGTAACTTACGATGGTGTTGTGGATGATGTTGGTGACAGGGAGTGGTAGTAAAAAAAGACAATCACCCAACGAGTGAATATGGAGTAATTATTGCATTGCAGTTGCAATGAGGGTTTAGTGGCGATGGAAGTGGCGCGGGCTGCGTTGATGAGAGTACCGCAAGTGGATGAGCAAACGCACGTACGAATAGAGAGCTCCGGCGGTGTCAGAGGCGCGAACGATGGCACTAATGAGAACACAAGCGGCCCCGCGGGAACCAATCGACTGCTGTTTACAAGGGCGCTTGTAGCGAAAAAGAAACAGAAATAGCTGTCAGCAATAACTAACAATATCTGATGAGGAGAAATAGATGACAATCAAGGCCAGGTGAAATGGGATAACGCCTAGAGTTAGAAATATTCAGAGTGAGAAATTAAAACTACAGTAACATAATAATGAGCATCTAAGATGAACAGAAAAAGTAGTAAGTGTCTCAACATACAAACTAGCTCTACTTCACGTGCTCATAGAACACTTCCGAAACGTTTGAGCAAACCAACCGTGCAGCGACTGGTCTACACAGACATTACCTCCCCACATTTCAATCTCAAGCAAGCAATCGAACAGTTTTGCATTAAAGATAGATGAGCGCATAACAAGATCACAGCATGAATTATAGGGTTAACAAGCTTCCAGTTCAATCAAGCTATTAAATTAATAAACATGGAACCAAATGACTTTCGATTTGCATCCAAATCAGACACTTCTCTTCATTAAATTGTTATTAGAGTTAACATTGTGAAGGCGTGAAAAGATACATTTCAAAAGTAGCTCATACAGCATAATATAAGTATATTATCAGATCAATTCGTCAATCATCTGTTATATCTACTCTACTATAACTTTAGTAATGAGTTAAACTTTTGAAAGAACTATAATATCTACTAGAATACAGAATGCCTCATTCTATTAGCTATTAACTCAAAATCTTATAAAATGAACTAATGTACATAAATATTTTACTTCCATGGGTAAAAAAACATTATTAACTTGCGGAGCTCAAGCTGTCGCTTGAAAACGCTTCATTATTTTGTTCTTTCAGAGAACAAATACACTCGAGATGAAACGCAAATAATTCATTTGGTAAAACAGTTTTGATGACGGTGTAATGTGTTTTCACAATTGACACTGATTTGGCAAGAAAATATTTTGTTCTAACTTAATTATTCTTGACATATCAGTTGACTTTCTTGACTATTTACATAGAGATATTAGGGCCTAGGGAAGGTAAAGCACATTTATATGGCAGGGGAGAAATTTTTGAACGAAGATATCAAACATGTGTTTTCCAAAATTGTACTTCATTCAAAGTAGCTAATAATGTTAATTTGATACAAATGTTCCGTGTTCAAAAGTCAAAGTACAAAAATTGTCTTTTCCTTTAAATGGAACTCTTTTACCTAACACTTTTGGCGGCAATTTTTAAATTCCTAGCAAATGTGTAAAAAATGGCTGATTTCTTTCCATTATATTTATTTAATGTAAGGCGTTTCCTATAAAAATCAACACGTTCAACTTGCAGAAATTTTACAAGAAGAACAAAAATATTGTCTTCTTCACACGCGGTTTGTTGTGAAGGGGATTATGTTCTCGACTCATTTAGGTTCAAGTAACCCCGATTTTATCTACATCTTCTCTTGAGCATATAAGGAACCCTCTAAACTTAGCGAAAATGTCAAAAACCGAATATAGCTAAATAATGAAACAAGCTGGTTTTGATAGCAAAATCTTTATAAATGTTCTATTCGGTTCATATTATTACGCTGAATAATTAAGCATCGTTCCGCTAATACGAATCTGTTTCCGCGAATGCGGTCGACAGGTCCAAGCCCGTTCGACGAAGGTTAGCGTTTCTCCTTGAAGCTATACGCTACAAAAGATGACGACTTATGCACTTGGCAGCAAAAAATAAGAGAAGTATCCAGCGAACCAATAGAAACGAAAGTGTAAGGTGGATAAGGTAGAGTACGAGTGCCTTGTGAAACCAGTGAAAGTGAACTGTGAAAATTACAATAAACAGTTAACAACGAAGATAGTATATCGGGACGAGTAAGTCTGAACATTACCAATACCACCATAACCAAACGGAATTAAAGGTAAGACCAGATTCATTACCGTTTCAAACTCGTGAAGCATTAATACACCAGTGCGGGAAGTGAGGTTAGAAAGATACGACCAGAAGTGACAAACAAAACAGAGAAAACAGAACAACGAGATAAATATGACACAAACTAAATACACGGACAAAGAAGAGAATAAGAGTAAGGAAGATAGCACTCAATGCAACATCTGCAACTTAAAGGTTACAGAAAATGACGAAGCGGTGGAATGCGAGTATTGCAACAGGTGGCAACACAACAAATGTGCGGACATCACAGTCGGCGAATTCCAGATGCTCAAACGAAGCAGATGCAAACTAACATGGCTATGCACTGATTGCAAACTGCAAATAATTGCTAACAAAAAGAAGAACATGCAAGAAACACAAAAACACCAAATGAAACCAAACAAACCTGCAATGAGCTAAACAGGAAATTAGACAATATCAGTGAAACACTGATGCAAAAAATGGCCCTACTTCTAGAAACTCAACTGCAACTAACCGAGACAATATCGTCATCTATACAACAACCACGTGCAGACAATAGCACCTATACATCCGTAATAAAACAAACAGGAAAAGCAGCATCAGAAAGGAAGCAGAGCCCCAGATAGAAAGCAAACAAAAAGAAGAATCGGATAAAAGCTCCCAGCAGGAGACAAATATCACTAACATCACATTTACGAAGACACAGGCACCCGTCTCAGACAACAAAAGGGGAAACAAAGAGAACCAGTAATAATTGGAAACATGAAGGAGGCATCTGATATTCAAGCAGGACAACGCAGAACATGGCTATACATAGGAAGACTTCACGAAACAACCACGGCGGAAAAAGTAAAAGATTATGTGCAGAAAAAAGGGATAAATGGAGTCGTAGAATGTGAGGAGGTCGACACACCAGGGAAACTAAAAGCATTCAAACTCGGCATACCACATGATGAACTAGAAATCATCAACAAGGCAGAAGCTTGGCCAACGGGTGTTCTGGTGAAGAAATACATTTTTCGTAGGTTCGGACGAGAAGGCTCAAGACTTTAAAAGAACAAAATCGTGGAACATCTTCCTGTGGAATGTAGAAGGTTTGGAAAGCATAAAAAGAAACTCACCTCTCAACATACCAACTCACGACATATTAATACTAACCGAAACATTTGCCACCAAAGAAATAGATTTACAAGGATACTATGGTACTCACAGCCTAGCAACGCAAGGAGAAGCAGGAAGACCCAGCGGTGGAGTATCCTGTTACTTCAAGCCCACATTAGCGCCAATAAGAATACTACAAAAGACCACAAACACCATAACAGTCCAAACTAAACTATTCACAGTGATAGCAAGCTACTATCAACCAGGATTTCAAATAGAAAATATAATAGAAGAACTAAACGAAGCTCTAGCGAAAGCAGAAGACAACCCAATTTTACTTGCAGGAGATTATAACTGCCGCACCGATAAAAGATCACACAAAACGGAGCTACTATTAGAGTACTTACAAGAAGAAGGTTTTGAACTAATAAACAATCCTAAACACCCAACGTACATATGCCACAACGGAAGCAGCACAATAGACCTAGTATTCCTGAACTCAAGAATGAAAGCAATGACTAACTCTATGCAATCAACCATCATACAACTCCCGTACAGAAAACACCTACCAGTACTCACAACGATAGAAACAAAAACTATCACAAAGCCAAACCCAAAACAACCACAAGGGAAAATAGGAAGACAACTGGATCTGTCAAAAGTAGAGAATTCCAAAACGGAAATAAGGAATATAAAAGAAATAATTAACGAAGGGAAAATCGAAGAAGCAACAACGCGGATAGAGCGAATAATGAAATCAGCCCAAGTACGACACACACAAAAGAAAAGAAGATCCAAACCATGGTTCGATGCCGAATGTTACAAGGAGAGGCAGAAGGTCCTACAACATCTACACAGATTACAAAACATGGAAACCGCTCTAGACACTCGTATCTACACTCAAGCAAGACGGAAATACAAAACGCTTCTGAGAAGAAAACAAGAAAATCACACAGAACAAGAGGCTCAGAAAATCATAAATTTAGCGGAAACCAACCCATTCGCAGCTCTCCAGCCACGGAAGACGTTTTTCACTCAGGCAATTCAAATGAAGGAATGGGAAGAACATTTCAAAGCCATTCTCAACACGGAAAACACAGAGCAAGCATACAACACAATCGAAAAAAGTCCAGAAAACTTCTACCCAATAACAAAGGACGAGGTAACAGAAACAATACAAGGATTAAAAACCGGGAAAGCGGCCGGACCAGACGAAACGTACAACGAACATCTAAAAGAAGCCATACACGTACTAGCAGACACGTGGAGGGAACTATTCAATAAATGCATAGAAACAAATCAAATCCCCAGCAGCTGGAGAACATCTATCATCAAATTAATTTACAAAGGGAAAGGGAATGCACAATCCCCTGACTCGTACAGAGGAATAGCCCTGAGTAACACCATCGCCAAAGTTTTCACAAAAATAATCACTAAAAGAATGACTAAAGAAGTTGACCACCTAATACCAGAAGAACAATTTGGATTCCGGAAAGGAAGATCAACACTACAAGCCATCTCCATTCTGCAAGCAGACATACAAGATGCCCTCAGGACACCCAAAGGAAAACTTTATACAGCTTTCATCGATTACAGCAAGGCATTTGACTCCATAGTTCGTGAAAATATAAAAGGAAAACTGGAAGAAATGCTTGGACCAGAAAACTATCTCGCAACCACCACAATAAACATGCTAAAACACAACACCATAACCATAGACAATAACATTGAAAGATCTAAAGCAGTCACTCAAACTAACGGGGTACTACAAGGAGACCCCCTGAGCCCCCTATTGTACAACATCGCAACAGCTGATATAATACAAGCGGTAACCACAGAAAGTACCAAAGCATACCTCTATGCCGACGACATGGCCTTATCCTCCAAAAACCACGAAGATCTACAAAATAGCTTAAACAAACTCGCAACATGGGCCGAGGAAAACGGACTGAAAATCAACATCAGCAAAAGCGCACTAATGATCTTCAGAAGAGGGGGAAAGGTAGCGGAGAAAGAAAAGCTTAAGATTGGATCCGAAAAACTCGAAGTAGTTAATGACTACAAATATTTAGGAATTACCATGCAAACATCAGGAACCACCTTCAACAAGCATGTAAAACAAAAAGCAATCGCCGCCATAGCTGCAATGAGAGACATCAGACAAATTCGAGAAATATCCCTAGAAACGGCAATGAAAATTTTCAAAACAAAGATAATACCTATATTAACATATGGAATCCACATAATAGGAGAATACCTGAAACTAAGAGATCTAAAAGTACTAGAAAACATCAAGGCACTGTACCTGAAGAAAGTACTAGGCGTATCAAAATACACACCATCCAGATACGTGTATCTACTAACCAGAGAGCCCTTCCTAATTGAGGACCTAAGATATAATCTACTGCTACCATCTACCACAGCATACAACAAACTGCTAGCGGAAAGACAACAGAAGAGAGAAGAGGTGGAAGAACTTTTCTACTGCACGAGTGCCATGATTGACAGGAGTTGGACAAAACCAAACCAGGAAATGAGAAGTGTAGTAAACAGATTAGCGGTGCATGGATTCCACCATAAACTCTGCAAGACAACCACATATCACACCGCCAGTGATCTATGCGTGTGCAAACTGTGCAACGAAAAGTGTACCAAGTATCATGTGCTTTCATGCAAGGAAAACAAGAAAACAATTACGGAGCTCAGCTCCGAAGACTGAACTGTAAACTCCATGCACACTTGTGCGCATTTCTTAATTATTAA
>JAHLJT010000631.1:216979277-217050782 GCA_031308135.1 Acheta domesticus | reverse complement strand
GAATGTCAGAGTGTTAAACTAGTACGGTCCACATTTGTTTCATTAAATGCTGGTTCTATATTTTTAGAGGATTACTTGCGGGTTTATATTGCTATTAGGAAGCGATGACGATTGCTCCGATACCACGCTTCGTAATCTTGAAGAGACTGTCGAGTAGCTTGGTGTTGGCTGTCATTTAGACTAGGTTTCGTTCGCACTGAATATACACACACTCAAATGAATAGGAATAAATTGTAAATAGGATTTCTAATAGTACGGTCTGGTTACCATGGCCACTGTCGCCACACGCCCTATGGCCTTGCGATTATGGACTAGCTGACTAAGAGTGTCTTGAGGTAGGCGGGTAGACGTGCTAGAAAATTTTACTTTTTTCATTAAAATGCATAATAACAAGGTTGTAACGAGGATTTTCAGCTTCAATTCTGGATCAATTCTAATCCGCATTCAATTTGTTTTTGCATTTCTATGTCGGCGGTTTCCAATATTGTGGATGGCGACTTGTTTCGTCAGACTGAGATAGCATTATATTTATTAAAACCATAAATGTTATATTTTGAAAGGGATTTCTAATTTGATTGCCTTGCTACTGGCCAGCGGTCAGGTCGTTTTCCGATAATATTCGCCCAGTGATGTGACGATGGTCGACTAGCTTGTGACAAGCAGTTAGGCTATTCTGCGAACGCAATGCTTTAATTCCATTAAAATGAATTATGTCAGTTTTTAAAGAGTAATTATCATTTTATTCCGTTGCTATTACATCACGGTCATACATACTATAATAATGTCTGGCTTCAGAATGGCTAATTTGTTAGGCTAATTTGGATTATATTTATTTTTACTGAAATGCACGGATATAGATTTTAACAGTGTTGCATTACAGTCACATAAACAGACGGATCAGAGCCTAATTTGTTTCTTCTCGATTTTTTTGGGTCAGAAATTGCCGTTTCATCTTTTAGGACTTATCTTATAAGCATACTTTACCCTTAGTGACAGTTTCATCTTTCAACGTTTATCGAATATTTAAAATATATTAAATTGTCCCCATGCGTAGTGGCTTCTTGGAAACTCCAGGATTCATTTTCAGCTAGGCCTCCCATAAAACATTTCCAACTTCACATTAATATCTGACGATGTGAAGTTGTACAATCGAAGCATCGTAGGGGATCGACTAGTTTTTGAGAAATAGGATGTGCCCATCTACGACCCTGCGGAAAGAACCAGAGTAAAGAAGTTCAAATTATGTATGCCCTTGCCGTATGTTAAAAAAATGAAAATGTTTTAATATAAACATGTAGAAAATAATTCTGATATTTTGCTAAATGCATAATATGTTCTTAAATGTATAAATTTCTCCTCCTTAGTTCTGAAGTCTACCTCCCTCCATTGGTCCGAAATGGAGTTGGTATGTGACAGTTAAATATAATTTCTAATTCGCCTACTTCCATTCTAGGCCATGGCCAGTCTGCGTTTGTCTCCACGCTCCGTGATCTTATGGTGGGGATAGAGAAGTTGGTACTGGTTGACGGTAACATTAGACTGGAATGATATCGAATCCAATTTTGTTGAAATGAATAGGGGCTAGATTATAGAGCGGGTTTTACATTTTATTCCTTCGCTTCCTAGCCGCGGTCACGTCATCCCCAAGCTCATGTGTCAAGGGTCGACTAACTTGGTGCAGGCGAGCAGTTAGATTACTGCGGTATAGCAGTATATTTATTTCCATTAAAATGCATAGGAACCACGTTTTTAAGAGGATTTTTAATGTGATTGCCTCGCTGCCGGGTGCGGTGGCGGCGACCTAGTCATTCTGCGGACCAGTCACCAAGCCTGGGGAGGCCACGCTGTTAGGCTAGTCAAGCTGTATTTGTTTTCATTAAAATGAATAGAGGCCAGATCTAAATAAAAACGATGTATTATTTCTTTTCTCTTGCTTCAGCTTTGCGAATACACTGCACTCCTCGGTTATACGGAATGCACTCTGCGTGTCTCTGGTTCCTAATTGGTTCCGCCGGGCAGTTCTGCTAGTCTGAGCCTACGTTTTTACTTAATTTCAATTAAATGTACTTTGATTTTTCTCTAACGACCTCAAACAAGGAGAAGTTTCCCAGTGTTGGTACAAGGTAATGTAGATCTCATAGTTTTAAACACTTCAATGAATTTCTATTACTTTTTATTTTAAAAGCACAAAATGCTTCATTGGGTCCATAAAATATTAATTAAAATTATATGAAGCGTTCTGCAGATGAAAAAAAATTCGTGAGTAAAATCACACATAGTTTCGAACATTCTTGCAATTGTAGATAACTCTTTTGGGTTTCATTGAAATGTGTAAGCTGATATCTGATATAGATTATGTGGTGCCTATGTGATATCATCAACTTCAGAGTTACTAATGAAATGGGTGTCAGAACTTGCAAAGAACTTCTAAGTTATTATAGGTGTGTAATCAGTACATACGTTTTGTCAATTGAACAAAAAAATTACATTCTAGTTTGAAATCAATATTTAGCTTAAATTAAACATTATGATTACACAATTACAATTAAAAACAAAATAATGTTAGTTGAAATCATTGTAGTTATTTTCAGGGCTATTTTGAAATTGGTTCATTATTTACAAAAATAATAATGTCATATCAACATGATTATCTAATAACAAATACGTTATCTCTATACACGTTCATTATTAACTTTTCCCATGTTCAGCGACATCAATTTTAATGTTCTTTTTTGAAACAGACGCTAGCTAAAACGATCGATAACAAAACGTCGCAATAAATAACGTGAGGCTCTGTTGCAGTCAATTCGAAGGTGGTCCCATGCGAAGGGCTACTGTGAAAGGGGGGATCAAACTGCCAATTGATTTAAAACGGGGAAACGGAAACCAGCAAGTCATCAGGCTGGTTTATTGCAACCAAAAATTGTTATCAAACCCACCACCCACGTACTTCTGAAAGTTTTGGTGAGACAGACGTAAGTTGGCATAATGCCAAATTGATTTTACGACCTTTTTGCTTGGAGTTATGTAAATGAACGAATAATTTACTTGGTCTATTCATTAGATTACTAGTTTGAAAATTATTTCATTCTTTTTTGTACACTCAAGATTGAGAGAGTTTCAACATCCGCTCATTAGAAATAAATAATTAACACTTACTGTCGGCCGATATCGCTAAAGCAGTAGTGTCGTGGCGATCTCTGATCGCAGGGTATATTTGTGTATGTCTGTATGTGTCTGTCGTCCTTTCACCCCTCATTATCATCATTATCATCATCATCATCTCATATTCCATACCTCCAGGGCTAACAACCCTGAGAGATAGAAATGGGATCCAGCTAAAAGTTGATCTCCTCCTAATGATATTTTATGCCCTGTCGTCGAGCTATTGTTTTTAAGCCCCAGTAAAGGCAGTAGGCATGTACGCGTGGTCCGAGTCGGCTTATACGCGAGGAAAAAAATAATAAAATAAAAAAATAACACTTACTGAAACTAAAAAGAAAGCATTGCTTAGATAGCATAGTAACTATTCATTGTTGACATATGATTTCCCTGAAATTTTCTTCGAAATTTTGTCATTAAACTATTTCTTTATGACATAGGCTGCCAATTATTTTGAAAAACCCTGTCATGAGACATGCCAATGTAAATTAATGACTACTTTTCAGAAAGTCAACCAGACGAATAATAAGATTCATTGAATAAAATCTGGCGTCAGTCTTAGTTGGATCTGTTGTTATGATCACATGATGGATCTGTTGTTATGACAAATGATTACATTTTATTGTCACTTTCGTAAAGATGCATGATACCTATAGAACAGAAAGTATAACAACTCACATCGAAACACTTATTCTCAGTACTATCATTTCTAGGTAGCCATTTGTATTTGTACTCCGAAATTATTAGTACCATGATACCATGTCGTAAATATTGCACAACAGGATCCGTGCAAACATTCAGCGTATTTTAAATCATTGTTTTAATGGCGCAAATGGCACAGTTGTGGAAATCAACAACAAATATTTCTGATGACTCTTACCATGGAGAGCGGGTACTCTCCAAAGATGTAAAGGATCATTCAAAAAGGTCTTCTTTTGTAGATTACGGCTTGTGTTCCAAGAAAAAACTAGTTTTAATGGCATAGTGTGCATCGATTTCTACTTCTACCGATGACACCGTGTGTTGTAGGAAAACGTGTATTGTGTGAGTAGTAGTAAGATGTATTGTATGGGTATTGTGAGTAGTAGGCTCTAGATGCTATACTTGCTCTATTAACACTACATTATAATACAATTTTAAAATTAATAGAACGAATGCCTATCTGCCGCCATTTATTCTTTATGTCGTTTTTATGATGTTATTAATTCCATGTAATTTGTAGTTTTTGAAGTTAAAAGAAATATGATCATTTTTAAAAGCAAAAATATATGAGTGTACATAAAAGCAATATCCAGCAATCATCGAACATTTGTGTGTATGTGTTTTAAATCAGTGCGTTTGGTGCATTACTCTTGAAGTTATGTTATATAGCAGAATACACTACTGTAGTCCATAACATACA
The DNA here is from genome assembly GCA_031308135.1 of Acheta domesticus. Classification (NCBI taxonomy): domain Eukaryota; kingdom Metazoa; phylum Arthropoda; class Insecta; order Orthoptera; family Gryllidae; genus Acheta; species Acheta domesticus. The sequence continues at coordinate 217,046,218 of JAHLJT010000631.1, read as the reverse complement.
AAATATCTTGACAAATTTGAGCATTTTGAGAAAACATTTTTATGTGGAGAGTGGTGATTATATTCTAGAAATTGTAAAACTGTCAATTAATTAGTCTTTAAAAATAACTACTGAATGACAGCAAACAATATTTCTGAGATTTTACATTTTCCGTATCGGACCGTTTTTTGCTGTAAACTTATCAACAGGCCTTTTCTTTTGTGCGATGTAATCGCATGAGTTCAGCTAGTTTTGCTTCTGAAGTCTGTTTGATGCACCCCTGTAGGGTGATTCTCTGTCTATTATAAGCAAATTTACGGTTTCTTTGTCGATGGTATTTTATAAGAGGGAAATATTTTGTCGAAGTATATAGGAGGGAAATACAGTAAACCCTCATTAACACGAATTCCAAGGGACCGAAATAATCAGAGTGCGTGTTATCAGAGTACCACATATAAGTGTATAAATGTCCGTATTACCGTAATCCCTATCCGGAACCGAAGTTTTGTTCGTGTTACGGCGAAATTCGTGCTATTAAGTGAGTTCGTGTTAACGAGGCTTTACTGTAACTCCTTCCTGATGGCGATCTCCTTATTAACCGCAGTACAGCCGTGTATGCTGCACAAACCCGTTTAGGGGAAATTGTAGATCTCTATTCACGCATGTTAAACTTGACAATTATGTAGTTTGTTTGGGAACCTACGTACTCAACAATATATATGTGGTACTCTTATAGCAAGCACTATTGCTGTTCTTTTCAAAAACATTAATTTTTTTTTTTAATTATTGCAAAAGTGGCTCGCCTTCTCCGAAATATTACAAGAGTAAAGCCTAGCGCGCAAAAGATTAATGCAGTACGGTACGGACACTTTGTACGTACTAGAGTTTTGAAATTTAATTTATTTGTTTTTCTAATGATTGTGTGCACTAGGCAGTTATTGTCGGGATGGAACGATCCGCATCTTCTGCCATTTTGCTTCCAGTAGACCGAGAGAAAGATTTTTGCAATATTCCCACAAACCGTACTGTCCTACCGATATCTCATCGGCAACTTTAGATAGTGCGCACACGTGCCCCGGACAGGTTTTCGGCCATAGTTCAAGAGAACACAATAGACGGCCCTCAATGTGGCCCCTAAATTTTTGTGTCTAGTCTGGAATTTATTAAGCTATTTTAACTACGAGACATACCATGTTACATAATAATTTGTGACTATGTAATAATGTATTTATTATAGGAAACTGCTCAAACTTAACAGATATTTAACATTAATTGTTAATTACGTTTGCTAGTAACTGACGTTATTAAATGAAGGGGGTGTCAACGTTTCGGCCAAATGTCGCTTACGTACCACCTAATCATCAATTTTTATGCAGTTGAACAAAATACGAGCTTATAAGAACTCTTAGCTAATAAGATTAGAAACGTGGCTTGTAGAAGCTCCAAACTTATAAAAACAAATTACTGAAAATCATAAAATTATTAATCATCGATAAAAGTATGATAATTGAAACTTTTATGAAGACAGTGATTCCATATAACCTTCAAATATAATTTTAGAATAATAAAACCATCATGAAATGTAAATCATAGTTTTCTAGTGCACCAAGTTAGAGAGACTGGAAATAAATTGTAGAAATGCTGACGAGGAGATTGAGAAACAAATAAATGCATGTAGTTTTATTATTTAGCCTTAGAATAAAAACAGTGACAAGGTCTTCCACGTTATGAGCAAAGCGATCATTTACATTATTCACTAGAAAAGATACAGCATAAAGTCCTATCTTCAATTAATTAATTTCCGCATTAAAAACTTTACCAAATCTACGAACTTGTACGATGAACAAGAAACCCATCAGTAAGCTTGGAGAGGTGGTTGGGGAGTGCGTTACCAACATTGAAGAGGGAGATTTCACTATTTTTTTAGATTCAATCGCCATTGACTTTGAACCATTCCCTCCAAACTAGAACCTAATCTCCATTGCTATTAATAATACAATGTTCAACTGTTATTTCAGATTTTTTAAACCATACATATCACACCTCATAAGCGATGTGTTATCACATCTTACGATGTAAGTCATAATGCTCCCACATGATATCAGAAGCAAATATACCATCATTTTCAAAATTTACGAGTGTATTTCAATAGGTAAAATACTATATAAATATGTATGATCCGTAAATAGAAATAAAATATATCAATACTTTCTATCCACCATTAATGTTGTGTGAACCATTAATTCTGTCCACCAATATTCTGTTCACTATTGTGTAAATGGAGATATTTGCATAAAAATGTTGTGTATGCACACTCACTAAAAATAATAAAATCATTTAATATTTTACATTGTCTTTTTTATTTTATTTTTGTTAAGATATTCAATTTTCGTCACTTTAATTCAATTGAAAAATACACTATTTTATCAAATGGGGTAATTAATTTTCTTTAGAAGCATCGATCATCTGATATTTTCGTCATTTTGAATCATTGAATTTATTTGAATCATTTTGTCGCCAACGATTTTCCTCATTAAATTGCGTTGTATCTTACTACGCTTTTGGTTTCTTTCTAATCATACCGCGATGTACCCGACAAAAGTACGAGATTCGTTTAAGGGATATGATAAATTAAGTTGGTAGCAATGAGGTGATTCCCTCTGTGCAGGCATGGCGTCGGTGCGCTGGGTCGTGTCCCGGTGGTGGTGGGTGCGTTTGCCGGCGCCATTCTGCTCACCGCAGTGCTGCTCATCGCCATAACCCTGCACCTCACGCCCGACATAGACGAGAAGAGTGAGTACTACTTGCGTGCTCTATGCCAACACCCTCGAGGGAAATGTTTTTGTGTTTCAGAAAGTCAACGTTCTTTTCCAAAGGCACATAATGGAATAGCATTGACGAAACTTGTTTCCTCATTTTGGTGAAAAATAAAATTTACTCAGGGTTATATTGGAAAGGAACAAGAATCAAGATTCTTGAAATATTTTTAAATACCTCTGAGTTGTGGAATTAAATGCACGTAAATAAACCGCACACCAAGTATTACACAATTGTAAAATAAGTAGAAGCATCAGTTAGAATTTATATTGATGTTTAAAGTACACTTAGAATATTTTTCCAATGTTCCTTTTATCACAAAGGGGAAAATATATTTATTTATTCTCAATTTACAGTTTTTGCTATGTTCAGATATTTTCATGACATCTTTCAGTAAAATAACTCATTTTTTACAATAAGAACACTCTATTCATATGAAAATTAAGTTAAATGGAAGATAACATGCGTTCGGAAGGGTAAAAAGTGGTAGTGCAATATTCTCTAAATTGTATTCCGTAACTTCATTTGCGTGGCGCCAAATTTCTCATTAAATGGCCCATCATGTGATGAGTAAGCTCTTTGGAGAATATTGTGCAATACAGTCACAAAGGAAAGGATAATGTTCTCTTCACTTAACGACCGCCCAATCAGCGGCCATTGTTTCGTCGCCGTGACGTCAAACAGTCGTGGCGCTGCGTTGGTCGTTCGCACATCCCCGAGGTTCATCCAAGAAAGTCTGTTCACGCCGCGACGAACTTACGACGTAGATAGCTGCCCAGAGCTCAAACTTTGAAAGAGGCCTTGCCCATGGAATGAAATTGAAGAGGGTATTTCCAAAGTGACATATCTCCACTTACGATTTTTTTATAGTTTTATGTTTCAGTACATTTTAAAGCGCTTCTCGAACAAAATTTGCAGTTAGTTATTGTATTAAAAATGACGTTTCAGCTACGTTAAATGGTGTTCGAAAACTGGCGAATTCTATCTTTAACCAAACAGTTGAATGCGAACACTTTTACTTCCTGAAAAGTTGTATTTTATGGTGATGCGCCACTTAGAAAATAAGCCTTTCAGTTGAACACATTAAGAAAAGAGGAAACTAAAATGTTTGTTTCCCGAACGAAATAGAAAATAAGTGTCCATACTTAATAAATTTGTAATTCCATCCTGACAGCTCTACTGATTACATTGGTCATTCTTTGCTTTTCATCACACGCGGATTCATTCTAAATCTTATCCTAATAAAAAGAGAATACCTAATTCTTTTGAATTGGTAATAAGATATTGATAAATTGCACACATTATCAATAATCTTGTATTTGTTAGATGAAGTGGAAACAAATTTATCTTTTTGATGTTTTGTTAATATCTTCAGAACTTTATAGCATTAAGCTAGTCAGAGACACTTTATAGCATTAATATACGCAACGTGCGTTTTTGATACGAATTGTTAACAATATATTCGCTTCCATGTAATAAAATCTATTTGCTAAGACAAATCAGCTTGACTATTATTTCTTATCTTGTCCTTTAGGACGGATTAGAATTACAAGCACGACAACTTGAAAAAATCATTAGAATAGCTAAGTTCTCCTCTGCGCTGAAGAAAACTTGTACATACACTAAAGCTTCTTTTATATCCTGAAGAAAAACAAGAAGTCATCTCAGCATATACTCAATGGATCAGGCAAACTAACTGAACGAAGAACCTGATCGATATGGAAGTCATTGACTCAGAAGCTGAGGGATAATACCTATAGGCATATTTATTCCTTTAGAGTTATATAGTGCACATGGTAACTAACAAATTAAATATCTTTATTAAAATTAATATTATTTTCTTTATTGATGATCAGCCTCTAAGGTATAAAAACGTCTCTTTGTCTCAAATTGCATAGTAAGATTTATGAAATAAAAATATTTTACTTAGCACTTAAACTTATTAATCAATTTTAATAGTTTAACGTCTCCTGGCAATTTTTTGTAAAATAATGTTCATGTGTTCTACATGTATATATGTAACCTATATAATGTATATGTATAAGTGATATTTTTGTAGAGAGCTGTTGATACTGACACTTGATGGAAATTGGTACTACGTCAAGTGTTATAGTTACGTAAATTGGCTACAAATATGTTACCATCCAAGCCCTTTTTGACAAAAACCACTCATTCATTAATCGAAAAGGCAAGGGTAGAATTCCTATCTTAATTAAAAGATTCCATACAAATATCACGTGGATATGATTTGATTATTATTCGTTTAGTTCCTTTCTATAATCTATATGAAAGCTAAAGCCTGTGTTTCCGCAGAATATTAAGCCGCATCTCAAGCAAGAATGAACATTCACTGTTTACTATTTCTTTATTGCAAAAGTAACTCGTATCATATGCGAAAAGTTTTTCCATTACGAATTGACGTATAGTTTATGTATTATAAGAAGAGAATATGTCCCAAAATAGAACCTACGAGACCCTATGCGCAATTGTCCACAAATCGGAAATGTTTGTAATGTCGCTTCGTTCCTGAGCAGTATTTTTACTCAAAGATATCGTTTTTTAACGTACGAGGATATCATTCCAGGACAATACCACAAATTTCATACGACAGCAAATTTGATCAAGCAAGGTTATGATCAATCACGTGAAATGTTTCTGAAAGATCCAAAAATTGCCCAATAGGTGCCTCATTTTCATACGTGGATGAAGTGACAACTGTAAGAAAAGAATATATGGATATTTCCGTAGCTTTTGATTCTTTATATTCATGTCATCAATCCGAAAAAAGCCTCGCGTTAACTGAGAAAAGATTTCTTCGTTTTTACGTAGAATTTTTAAGAACGTAGCACTATACCCTGAAGCAAATGTCAGAAAAAAACAATATCATTAAAACTCTTAATTTTTCATTTTATTAATAATAATTAATAAGAAGAAAGGTATGTATTATTTTTCGAATCTGGTGTCCTTTGTTTAATGAATGAAATAGTTTAAGAGATGGTCGAAAGGATACAAAATAATATTTTGTAATAAAATAATGATTACAAATAATTTGAGAAAGTTAACTGATGTTTACTATGTTTATTTTCGTCGAACTCTAAGAATTTTGTGAAAATTGCGAAAGTTAAATATTTTCTGCGTCTTCCCACAACTACATAAATTTCAGAAAGATCTTTCCTTAAAGAAATCCTATTTTCAAAATTAGATCTTGTAATGTCATGTACAATGATTTCACTTAATACTCTATTATCTTCAAAAAATTAAAGAATAGGCAAATTTGCAAGTGAATGAATTAGTCTTTTGATACTAATGTTTATAATAGAGTGAATTTCAATAGTTATTAATTTATTTTAGAACAAATCTTAGAATAAACTTATTTGTTATAATACTCGTATGTGAAATTTTAAAAAGAATATTTGTAATTTATTTGCTCGATTGAAACTCAAGATAAATAGTTCTCTCTCTCTCTCTCTCTCTCTCTCTCTCTCTCTCTCTCTCTCTCTCTATCTATCTATCTATCTATATTGTCAAAATTTAAATTTTCAACGTCATGTCATCTGTTGAGTGAAAGTAATCGATAAGGTACTAAATAGTATCTTTGTCTGATCTTTCGATGGACTTTGAAGGATTTTCAATGTGAAAAAAATTATCCGTGTTGGCACTTTGTACTTTCTAAAATTTCTCTTGGGGATGCCATTTTGTTCCAATTTTCTTTTCTTGGCGGGGGTTTCTCGTATTGCAATTAAACTCATGTTTATCTTCTCTTTATTCATTTCGTAGACACTTGAACTATCTGAGGAGCTTAAATTGTCACTTCCTTGATTTCCACTTTTTTCATTGGACGTTCCGATACTTTCTTTAATGCCACGGGAGCCACTGATCTCGACACTATCTTCATTAAGAAAAGGTCGTTCTGGAAGCAGATTCCCTTTCTTCCGAAATGAATCACAAATTCGCCAATCTAATGACTCCTGTAAATTCACCAGCAAATCGTGGTTTACGCATCTTGGAGATTTTCTTTTTAAAAAATCGTGATCAGAAAGTTTAAATGGTTTGAAACATCTATCTCATACGCTGATCGCCACTCATGTTGCACAATGTACACACGATTTACAGAACAAATACTAGCACTCTTGTCTTCATAAGTATTGCGTATTGCGACTAATGTTGAGAAAATTTTGTCCCTTTAAAAGTGGTCGATTGTATTTCACGAGCAAGGTCAGGATGGCACCCCATCCCTAGGACGCAAAGGGACTCTGCAGTAAAATTGGAGGACATATCTGACACGAGGAAAAGAATTTGTTTTGCTATCACCCATCCCTTCTGGGGAAAGAGTGAACATATGATTTACTAATGTTTCTTGAAACCCAAATCAGGCAGAGGGCCATTCTTTTTAATGTTCGTCGGCATTAGTATCCAAGACTGATCGAACACAATTCGTTAGTGCAGGGGCAGGAAGCACGCGCCCGAATACCATACTTACAATAGATTTTTTTATCTGTACGTGTTTAGTGCCCACTTTTTTCTTGTTATGTTTTGTAGAAAATTGAACAAAAAATATGCCTATTTTTTCAAATTTTAATTTGAGAGAGTTCATAAAGACATTTTTGTGTTTTAAAAATACTTACAATTTTTTAATGAAATATTTATTTTTTGAGAAAGTAATTTACAGATAAATAAAATACACATATCAACAAATTAAATGAAACAAACCAGTAATTTTTATGTTAAGTACATTGAGAGTGCCAATTAATTATATTTTGCAATGTAAGCGTAAATTTCAAAATTTAATACAGACAAAACTACACAAATAAACAATTTTCAGGTAAGTAAAGAAACACGTGACTCTTTTTTTGATGTCCAGAATGAATGCCATATATTCGTGTCATTTATTTTTTTAAATAGTCGTGTCAATTTGAGTGCGATTTGACGTGGAATGGCTCATATTCAATTCGTTTCGCTCTCACCCATAAGAACGTAGATGACCCACAAGTCACCCACGATGTTACCCACAATGTCGCACAAAAATATTTATGACACAGTGTCATACTTTCTGGGGGAAGAGTGAACATTTAAAATACTTATAACTCTTGAAACCCTTATCAGGCAGACGGTCATTCTTTTTTTAGTTCTTCAGCACTTGCATAAAAAACTGGCCGAACACAATTCTTTAGTGCATGGGTAGGCAGAGCGCGCCCTGATACTTACAATTGATTTTATTCTCCCTGATTTTATTCTCAACTGTATGTGTGATGTGCCTACTTTTTTCTTGTTGAATTTTATAGAAAATTGAACAAGGAACACGCCATTTTTTTCAATTTTTGTCCCATCGAGTTTATATAGAAATTTTTCCTTTTATTGAAAAAAATACATTTTTTAAAATCAAAAAAAAGTTTTTGAAAACTTTATTTAGAGAAGAATAAAATATACATTTCAAAGTATTAAATGACACAAGCCAGAAATTTTTAAATTTGGTACATTCGGAGAGATAATTGATCTTATTTTGTGAAGTACCTGTAAATTCCAAAATTTAATATAGCCAAAACTACACAAATAATTAATTTTCTGGCAAATAAAAAAATACGTGTCTCTTTTTTTGATGTCCAGATTTAAGAAAAAAATATCGTACATTTTAAAAAATCTCGTGTCAACTCTTGTGCGATTTGACGTGGAATGGCTCCTGAGCGATTTCGTTGTGGCACTCGTGCCATGGACTCCCGCTCATGACAACGACCTTGACAACACTGCTCTAAAGAAAGAAGCAGTGACCTTGACAACAACGCTCTAAAGTAGAGCACAATGGCAGGGGTGGGGGCAGGCGCGAGGCCATTCTCAGGCCCCATGAGGGCCATTGCGCATATTCCGGCTGCGGCGGCGATGTCTGCAAAGCTGGTGGAGGAGATGTTGGCGGGGGCCGGTAGTAATTGTGGCTGTGGCGGGGGCAGGTAGTGATAGTGACTGTGTGGAAGCTGGGGGCGGGAGGTGATAGCTACTGTGTCTGTAGTGGAGGCGGGAGGTTTTAGTGATGGTGGCTGTGGCGTGGGAGGGACGGTGACAGAGGTGGCAGGAATGGAAGAGGAACAGTGGATGCAATGTAGATGCGAGGGCGTTTTGGGTGAGATTGGCGGTGGAGGTAGTGGTGGTGATAAGTAAAGCTCGAATAAACTATGGCCTACACTGCGCTAGCACATCTCTGAAAATTGTTAACTGCGAATTGCATTTGAATTAGGGGGGATGGGAAGGAACCCGTGTTCACCTGTGCCTTAGGAATTTAAATTTGTTTGTGATTCCTCGCGCGAATAGTGAAATATACTAACGACGGAGGTGGAATGTCTTCGACCTGGCGGTGTAGGAAACAGATTTTAAGAAACTCTAGGGATATTATACACATGTTTTAGGAAACTTTATTGGTTAAAAGAACTTAAAAACACCACAAAGGGGATTGTGGAAAAAAAGAAAAAGATTCTGTGTGATATATTTTGGAGGTTTATTTTTATTTCTATTAAGGTCTACTTTTCCCCATCATGAACGTACATTATGGATGGAGGGATAGAAGGATGGAGAGTAAGCAAAGGTGGCAAAAAGTAGAAGAGGAACTTGCTGAAAGGGGAAAATTCATAATAATATTTGAGTGCAATGTAATAATATTTGAGTGAAAAATATTAAATCTAGTATTCAATGTGAAATGAATCCAAATATTTACAAATGCAGTGTTGTCTACATAGATATTTTCATGATATTTAGTTGCATGTAATGTTTAGAAAGAATAGTCTCCATGGTCTAAAATTGTGAGAACTGAACCAGATAAACTGATACAATATTTTGCATTATTAGAGATACATTTGGGTGTAAATGAAGCACATCTGGTGGAAAATTCTGCTGTATAGTAGCATTTTTATACATTATAAAATCTATCTATTAATGAAATCTATTATGTATGTACATTGTACGGCTGATATTTGGAATGAATATGATAGATTATAGACGCAATCAATATCATAAATCCAGATGGGTTATGTTGATTCCTAACACACTAACGACATTTTATTCCTCCATAAGAATCTGCCACAGAATATAAATATTTTCTAAAGTTATGGTTGGTTATTAGAGATGCCACTTTTGCCGTTGTAAAATGAAATCCCGTCATGTCGGGAGTTATATAATATTACAAAATAATATCTATTATCGTCGTTCTGCAACCGTAAGCAACGCTCAAGACTACAACAGACACATAAATTAGTGTAGATTAGAGCCTGGTATTTGTCGAAACACCTTACACAGCATCAACAAACACGTAGTACGCAATCATCCTTTATCTTCATTCAGGTCCAGTTCATTTCCGCCCAGGTATCTCTCATGAGGACTAAGGTACAAACAAAAGAGCTAATGAGAAGTCAACAAACAATGAGAATGAAACCCCCAAAACCCAAAACCACAACAAACGAAAGTAAAAATACACAAAAGACTTGTATAGCAACAAAAGAGAATGAGTAAACCAAATCAAGTATGTAAAAAAAAACAACAACATAAATTATGAAAAATTGGGGTGAAGACACTCGCATAGTGGATAGAAGCACTTCTTTTTTAACTACGGAAAACGGTTACAGGGTTGGTGAGGCAGCTGCAGCGAGTGCGGCCGGCGGTGGCAGGGAGAGCAGAGGAGATGGATTTGCGAATGTAGAAGATGGTGAGGGTGGCGGCGGGGGCGGCGGGGGAGCAAGGGGGCTGAGGGCGTGAGGGCGCGAGGGCGGTGAGGACGGCGAGGGCGGTGAGGACGGCGAGGGCGGTGAGGACGGCGAGGGCGGTGAGGACGGCGAGGACGTGAGGACGGCGAGGGGTGAGGACGGCGAGGGCGGTGAGGACGGCGGGGCGGTGAGGACGGCGAGGGCGGTGAGGACGGCGAGGACGGTGAGGACGGCGAGGACGGTGAGGACGGCGAGGGTGGTGAGGACGGCGAGGGCGGTGAGACGGCGGGGGCGGTGAGGACGGCGAGGGCGGTGAGGACGGCGGGGGCGGGGCTGCGGGGCCAGCGGAAGCAGCGGAGCCGGCGGCGGGAGCGCGGGAACGGGGAGTCAACAGCGGTGGTGGCAGCGGGGGCGGCGGGGCCGTAGGAAGCCTACTGCGCACCGTCTCGTTTGTGAAAATGCAATTTGAACGGTGCGCGTGATTACAAGGCGGAGGCGGCGGGCTGCGCGCCTCGGCCAAGGCAGCACAAAAGACCTGCCGTGTCTTTTACTGCGCATAAATGAGGGGAATTAAAAAGCTCACGACGGAGGACGGACGCTGCACAACGTTTGTCGTCGTCAAAGTCTCAACCGTGCATCGTCTCCATCGCTGACTCTACTTTTTTTCGTTCTCGTCACCGTTGGTTGTTGTCGTCATGGTAGCCGTCACTGATATTTCCTATCGTATTCTCTGCATCATCACGTGCTGCAACGTATGAGTAGTTGTTGCTGTAGTTTTCTCTACCTGCATCATCATTGACATTGCTGCGCCTTCTCCTTTAATGTCTGTTTATTGTCATTTTATTTGCAGTATTAGACATCCCGAACCAGGATTTTCTTCCAATGAACTTCATTTGGCCGGCTCCTTATTCTCACACAATGGTCTCTTTAGGTTTTCTTTTATACCGTCGAGAACGAACATTAGATTCCATTGAATCAACATATTATATTTTCATTGAATCTTTTCTACCTTTTACATTCCCAGTGATTTATTATTAAATTTCTTATAATAATATTATTTGGGAAAAAAATATAAATAGGCGAAGAATACGATTTGAAGATCTTGTTGTTTTTAAAATTCTGTCTGTCGGTCTGTTCCATCATCCATGTCTTCGGAGAAGGTGCTTTTAAAAGATGCATCTATTTTTTTGTTGGAAGCTTATTTAATTCCTCTGCTGTTCTCTGATTTGTTAGAGCGCATTCATTTTAAACTTCATTTGAAGAGGCTTTAACATGAAACCTCAATTTTGTTTTGAAAAGTCTTTTACAAATAACGGCAATGAAGTTTTTTACTACTACAGCACATTTACGTTTTCCAGTGATGTGACATTTTGCAAAAGTATGCGTCTGTAAGAGTGAAGAGATGAACAGAGAGAAAGTGAAAGGAAAGAAAATAGTGACGACGAGTCAAGGAACGAGATACACAACGTGGGAAAGTATTTCTCTTGCCTAAATATATAAACAACACAAGAATCCCCACAGAATAAGAAATTCACAATATAAAACAGCGTGCTATGTGACAATAAATTACTTGATGAAATGATGCACCAACTGTTTTGAGTTCCCTATATTTTGACATTTCTTAACATATTAAAAGCTTGCATTGCTTTTTTATAAACCTAATATGCAGATGTAGCTTATTGATTACTTCCACAATTGACATGGTTGAGTCACTACCTTGTACAACTTGTCCGTAGCGTTTAGGGTTTACGTGACGAATAGACTTCAACGCGAATGTGTGGTGATTTTAAATGTAGTGATAATGTAGAACAGACACAAGAGCAATATTATTGAACAACCAAATTCTAAATTCGCCATTCAGTACACTTTAAAAATGCGACTCTGACAGGCACAGCGGGAAGTGAACCTTCGACTCCATGAAATTCCTGAACTCCTAGAAACGCTAAACGTAAAAAGAAAAATAGAATTGGTAGTCGCTTATGAGCATGCCCGCCAAAAGTGTTCTGTCCTATGCTTTATCAATCTGTAAAAATTCAATTTCAAAAAAATGTAAGAGAAACTTTCCCCATAATAAAATATTCAAAATCTTAATTTTGATATCATAATAATGTTTTAATACATACTGATTTGAGTTTGAAATAAGATTTCAAACGCCTCATAAACTAAATCAGTAATTCTCTTAACGAGCAGGTTGGTTGAAGAATAAGTTTCACCAGCGCAAAAATGGAATCTTTCGTATTCAACATCGCATTTCATGCTACCGTATGCCAATTTAGAAGCGAACTGCAACTCATTCGCGCGCTTATAGTCCCACCGAGACTCACTAGTCTTCGAGCAAGACAGAACGCAACGTAATTTCCCGTAATCCCAGCGGAACAATGCGAGGCTATTTGTCGACTTCTGCCACAGTAGCAGGTTGGCTGAGCTTCGAACGAACCCCCATTCCCTACGTCGAATCACCTTCTTGCTTGCTTTCGCAAATAAATACTCTGTCGCGTGCTACGTGTCGCGTTTTGTCATTCGGGCGGGCGCGTTCAGAAGCAAAAAGGCGGCCGCGAACGCCCGGTTCCCCGTCGGCGTCGCCCCATTTTCCGGGCGCAACTCGCAACAAAGCCGGCGACATTACGCCTCGTACCCTCAGTGATGTCTGGCTTTACAGCACCTGCGTCGCTGAGAAAGCCATTACGACGGAGCAGACCTCGTAAAGCGGTACACGTTGTGTACGTCGTTAGTCGAGATACACGTCGCCGAAGGAAATAGCGTTCGTTTAATAACTTGTTAGAAACAGACGCCATCATGATGCTTATGAAATGATAAGCGGAACTATTCCTAGCACGGTTTGTTTCACCTACTTTCACCTTCACTTTGCAATTTGCTATTTTATAGTGCTTTTAGTAACGTTGCTGCGTCAAAGGAGGTATTTCTATGAACAACATTTCTTGGAAGGGAATACGATATGACAGGAATATTAACCAATGTATTTTTTCTTGCCGCTAAAATAGCGTCTAAAATTCATATTAGCACGATTATTTTCCAGTTGATAATATTCTGTAACATGTTTATTATGATTTGATTCTTACACGTACATCTCAAATTATGATGTTTCAAACTGCATTACCAGATGAGAGGGGATTTTACATTGAAGACAAAACAAGAAATGGAGAAGAAACCAGCAATGTATGAATAAATGCTTCAAAAAATAGCCGTAACGATCTTGTGGGGCAGGCAGGACGACGCCAAAAGTGCTCAATGTTGGACACAGCCGTTGAGAATGATCCAGGGTCATCGTGTGTTCGTAATTTTAGAGCTGTTTTGAGTCAGTTGGATGCTACGTAAGTTAGGATGTGTTTATTATTTTATATTTCTATAAGAGGGAAGAGAATGGGACCAGCGGTAGAGTCGGCAACGGTGGCTGGAACTGGGAGAGGACGGTGACCAGGAAAGAGGAGGGAACATGTCGGTGTTATGGCATAGAATGTGGATGTGCAGATGAAGGTGAAGGTAGATTCAAAAACAGTGGTGGAGACATAAGGAGGAGGGAACGGAGGGTTTGACTGAAGCGGAGGCGGATAAGAAAGAGGAGGAGGTGGAGAAGAAAGGAGGAAAAGAAGAAACCGGTGAAGGAGGAGAAGGAGGTGGCGGAGATGGAGGTGGAGAGGAAAAAGGCAAGGATGGAGAAAAAACAATCGAGGCCGCTGAGGCGGGGAAGGAGTCGGATGCTGAGAAGAAAGACGCGGAAGTGAAGAAAAAAGTGGCGGAGACCAAAGCGTAAGCAAAGACGGAGACGGAGACAGAAAGGGAGGTGGAGATAGAAGCCGTGCCGAGAGGCCATGCCGAGAGGCCGAGAGCGGATAAGGAAATCAGGGGCGCTGACGTGGTGAGCGAGGGCGACGGGTACTGAGGCAGCTTAGGTGGTAGCGGAGTCAGAGCAGGGACACCGATGGAAGAAAGAGTGGGATTGCAAGACCGAGATACAGAGACAGAGACGGAGACGGCGGCGACGGCGACGGCGACGGCGAAGGTGATGGCTGTGGTTGCGGCTGTGGCAACGGCGGCGGCAATAGTGGTGATGCTAGTGGTGGCGGTCGTGGTGGTGGTAGTCTTGGTGGTAGTGGTGGTGGTAGTGGTGGTAGTGGTAGTGGTGGTTGTGGTAGTGGTGGTGGTGGTAGTGGTGGTGGTTGTGGCAGTGATGGTGGTGGTAATGGTGGTAGTGGTGGCGGTAGTGATGGTGGTGGTAGTGGTGGTAGTGGGTGATAATGTTGGTAGTGATGGTAGTGGTGGTAGTGGTGATGGTGTTGGTAGTGGTGGTGGTGGTGGTGGTAGTGGTGGTAATGGTGGTAGTGGTGGCGGTAGTGATGGTGGTAGTGGTGGTAGTGGTGGTGGTGGTAGTGGTGGTAGTGGTGGTGGTGGTAGTGGTGGTGGTGGTGGTGGTAGTGGTGGTGGTGGGTGGTAGTGGTGGTGGTAGTGGTGGTGGTGGTAGTGGTGGTGGTGGTGGTGGTAGTGGTGGTGGTGGTAGTGGTGGTGGTAGTGGTGGTAGTGGTGGTAGTGGTGGTAGTGGTGGTAGTGGTGGTGATGGTAGTGGTGGTAGTGGTAGTGGTGGTAGTGGTGGTGGTGTTGGTAGTGGTGGTAGTGGTAGTGGTGGTAGTGGTGGTGGTGTTGCTAGTGGTGGTGGTGGTAGTGGTGGTGGTTGTGGCAGTGATGGTGGTGGTAATGGTGGTAGTGGTGGCGGTAGTGATGGTGATGGTGGTGTAGAAGGCGGTGGTGACGGTGGTGGCCGACTGCAGGCGGCAATGGCCCGGCAGCGGAGGCGGGAGGACGGCCGAGGCGGTCGCCCGGGGCGCGGGGGCAGAGCCCGAGAACAGCGCAGCGCAGTGCGCCGTAAGCGACACGGCGAAACACGACGCCCGTTTCGCAAATGCCGCCACCGCCACCGTGCCGCGCTCAACTGCGCTCCAAAGGCGCGATTGAGGTTAGGAGGGCTATTCTGGCGAGCGCAGTGGGACATCCGCCGCTGGACCTGGGGCCAAAATCAGTGACTGAATATGGTCAGGGCGTGCATCTTCATTATCCTCAGCGATCGTCATTTATCGACATAACAATAGTATTTTAGTACGACATTAAATATTTAAGACAAAATGTAAATTTTTCAGCGAATTTTCAGGAAATTAAGATGGTTTCGTACCTTGAATAGGTGTCATCCAGGTGTATCTTTTGGTGTCTTCTTCCCACTTCCCTCTATTTTAGGTATTTTTTAACGTATCCTCAGAAGGACAACTTCCTTCGCATTGTCATTAACTCAGTAACTCGCTGTCTTACGTTTTTGAAGGTAAAAATATAATTTATTTATATTAATTTCTTACAGTTTAGATAGCATCTTTCTCAAATTGTTAGATATACAATTGTAACAGGAGTTTTTAAAAGTACAAATATTAGGTAAATAAATATTTTCCTTAATAGCCTAAAGATGTGTGTATCGAATTCATGAAATACATTTTAAAAGTAAGTATTAAGGGAGACAAAAGTTTCACAGAGCTGTTTTGAGCTGTTTTGGAGAAAATTCTGATGAGATATGTTTGCACAATTAAATCAATTATGTTTAAAGCATGTGAAAACTATTGATATACTAAAAATCATTTATGTGGGATTTTTAACCCACTAATTTCTAGAACTTTCATTTAGGATCGCAAATCTGAGGGCGTTAAAAGGTGGAAATTAAAATCCTAATATTGCAAAATCAATTGCATCAAGAACTAAATCTCTAAGATTATATACATTTATTTTATAAAGTGTATGAGAGTCGCGAAATAATGAAGCATTTGTAATTGTCGTAAGTTCAAATGTTTTCTTGAAACATTTTCCCTCCATTTCAATAGGCATAATATTATTTTAAACAATGGATGTAAAGAAACACGTAGAAGCCGTTTTTGAGAAAACTTTTCAAGTAAAGAATGTGCTATCTACTCGTATAAAATATCCTTTAAAATTTAAAAGATCAAATTCGAACATTCAATGTTCATCATTCCCCTCCCATCCGTATTTCTTAGTAATGTAGAGACTTCATCTGAACACTTCGGGTGATGCATGTGCGCCTTTCGCCTTAAAACTCTCACCTTCCGTTGTAAGTCTCAATATTGGTTCTGCTCTACTTAATAAGGCAAAACGAGCGCATGACATGGACAGTAAATAACACCCTCGATACCATTTTTTTTCATTCTGTTTGCTTCCAACACTTTTCGTATCCGTCGAAAAAATTCCTCAGTAACTTCATGTATTTCACTTTGGATAATCTGCCTTTTGTTTTCTCTTTCCAATATCTCTGTATGTTTCCTCGTCCGACATCCCTTGTCTTACTTGGCTACTTCTTCTCAAGTCAAGGGCCTCTGCCTACAGTTTTCTCTTCACAACATTTAGCGTTTCATATTTCTCAAGAACAAACGTCATTTCGATATCCCTCGAAAATGATACTACAATATTCAGTCGATGTTCAAGTAGACTTTTCGTCGACTCAAATATCTTCCGGCTATCCAAATACAAAAGGTGATTTAGGTGGTACTCTCCTTTGAAAGCTTATTTTAATTTGAAAGCCACAGTTGCAGAAATGACGTATATTTGCACGTGTATTAATCAATACACACCATACGCAAATTGCGGTGTTTTGGATATACTTGACCATATACCACTGAGTCAATGATTAATTGTTCTTTATGACACCTGTAGACTTTTTTACAGACTTTGTTGCACTGCAAATGACATCATTTTTCCTGCTGAGTTTAAGCTATGTTGAAGACTTATGTAATTATTTTTCACATCGTTCGCAAGCAAGAGATAGGGCGATATTTTGTTGGCCTTCTTGGATTGACTATTGTATATTAACCCATTGAGTAATGTCTGTTATATTATTCAGGTGTAGAAGAGCACCAATGATTAGCTAGTTTTCGGTGGTTGCACCAAGAACTTTTATATCGTAAGTTAGGGGTTTTATTTGTCCTGGCGCTTACACTTAAGTAGGTTCTTTATTACATCATGAACTAAATTAGTAAATTCTTGGAGTTTCTTAGCAATTAGACTCCCATATCTTCTCACTTTTCTACTCCGATCCAACTCACCCTTATCCATCGGATGAGACAACTGATTACTCAAAATCATTTTCTTCCTTATACTTTCGGAATAAGTCCTCTAATTTTTATTATTATCCCCTAAATTCACGACTAAATGTGTTAGATATCCGCAAAATATAAAATCAACTCCAGCATTCTAAGGATAAGAAGTAGTGATTTTGAGTACCACTACAATAATACGCAAGTTGATACCAGTAACGCGATGTTATTGGTTATCTCTTCTAAGTCTTTTCAATTATCTGAGAGCTTAGACATTTCCTTACATAGATTTTCTTGATAATAATAATAATAATAATAATAATAATAATAATAATAATAATAATAATCATCTTCTTCTGCTGCAAGCATTAGAACTTTCGTTCCGTTGCATCTCCTTCTTTTGGTCTATCCATCATCTCTTCGGTCTTCCTATGTTTCGTTTTCCTCTTGGCTTATATTTCAGAATCTGTTTTGGTATTCGTGTGTCCTCCATTCTATCAATGTGGTCTCTCCATGCTTTCCTGTATTAGTCAATTTTGCCCTTTACATTATAAATTCCTAGGTAGTTACGTATCCCTTCATTGCGGATCCTGTCTCTTGTAACGTCGTAGTTATGATGATTTAGTTTCTGCCTAGCAACAGAAGTTGTTGCTAGAGAGATAAATATTGAGAAGGCTTTGAGAGGTCGAAGTGAAAGGACCTGAAAAGATTCTCGTGTCCACAAGGAGTTCATCTAACTTGGCGTCGTTGACGATTGCGACGCTACATGGTGTTATGGTGGAAATATTTGTTATCAAATACATATTCTTTATTTTACCTTTGTGTAATAAATAATGATGGAGTTATCTGATCTACATATTTCCCAAATTAAAATCTAACTTGGCGTCGTTGACGATTGCGACGCTACACTCTCGTTGTGGCACCAATACAACCCCTTAAAAACTTCATTTCGGCAGTCTGAATCCTACTGCGAATTTTTGTGTCCATGGTCCAGATTTCACATCCATATAGCCCACAAGGAACTGCTAAGGTTTTATAAAATTTCATTATCGTATCTTTCCTGACTTTACTTTTTAGTGTCCTCCTAATAGTTCCATACATTCTGTTAAATTTTCAATTATCTGCATCAATTTCTCCTTTGTAAGATAAATCACAACCCAGGAACTTAAATGAACTTACTTGTTCGATGTTTTAGCTATTAACCACTAATTTACATCTAATTGGGTATTTCCCTTGGAATGCCATTGACTTAGTTTTTTGGACATATCTCTAAATTATATTCTTTAATGATCATCTGCAGTTCATGTAGAGCTCATTGTAGAGTGTCTTTATTATCAGATATCATCACTTGGTCGTCCGCAAACAGAAGTGTCATTATAATTTTATTATTATTATTATTAATAATAATAATTATTATTATTATGCAGTAAAATTTGTCTAAGCCGTAATCGATGGGGACACAAATAATTCCTGTTTAGAGAGGTTTCCGTTTTAGGCAAGATTGTCCATTTTATGACTCTTGTGATATTTACGTTTCTGCCCTGAAAGTAGTAAACTACAAGACTTTATTATTATCAGAAGGAATGTAAGGAAGAAATCACCAATAAAATAATATTAAACATTCTTCATTGACAGTTTTGAGTTAAAAATACATCACTGGCTGTATTCGGACTGCTTGCTGACTCTTTCAACGCACAATGCGTCACAAGCCAGTACTCTGACTTTCGGATGCCATCGCATGGTCTTGAATAATGCGAATCTGGTCGAGTATCTGTGATTTTCAACACGGGCAGGGAGACGCGTGAATATAAGCCATGTCGGTACACCTTCCGACGATCAGAGTGTCAGGAGAGAGGAAATTCCTCGACGGCAGTGTGCACGTGTATTAAATAACCACTTTAGAGACAAGCGACCCCAAAGTCGAATTGTACGTTGTCAGCTGAAGCTCCTCTCCTTCAATGTCCAGCTGCCACGACTAAATTGCATGTCATAGGCATGGAGAACTTAAAAGAAGCTTGAAAATGCATTCATTTCATTAAGAACATCTCGCGTCTCTGCCAACTTCATTAAATTCACAGGAATTCCGGTTTATAAAGATTATTTTTTCCTGCAGTACATGAAAAACCGTTCCGTTTCCGCGTTGCAGAAGTTCCGTTTTATGATGTGTTAAAATGCTTTTTAACTTCAAGAGCCGGAGAAAGTTTCTAGTCAAGGCAGGTTTCCGGCTTATACAGGTTCCAATTTAGACAGATTTTATTGTATTATTATTTCTGTTATTATTGTTCTAATTATTATTTAAGTATCGACCATTTCTGACCACGCTACACGTTCTCTTCCGAGGCCGAGTCAAATTCTATCCCGGACAGAGATTAGCGTGTGTCAGTATGGGGATCAGCTTTTTTGGCTTCATTCCTTGGTAAGAAAAGGTTGTTAAGCCTTCAATTATGAATTATAAGGTGATGCCATGACGATGAGAGGTGACCGTGGACTTTCTTCCTAGCATTCGCCTGGAGGACCGAGGGAAACCACGAAATCCCCGGTCTGGATGGCTGGACCGGAGATTGAACGCACTGAGTCTCTTCGCTGGTTTTTTTTTGCTCGCGTATAGGCCAACTATGACCACGCGTACATGCTTTTTCTGGGGCTCTGAAACATTATCTCGGTGGCAGCATATGAACCATTCTTAGGGGTTAGGATCAGCATTTTAGCTGAATCCCATTTCTATTTCCCAGGGTTGTTAGCCCTGGGGGTATGGTAGATGAAATGATGATGATAGTGAGGGGTGAAAGGACGGCACACACATATAGACTTACACGAATACACCCATGTCCGAGGCGGGACTCGAACCCACGACCCTGCGGTCCGAGTTCGCCACGACACTGCTGTCTTAGCGATCTCGGCCACGGGGGCGACTCTTCGCTCTTATTATTATTATTATTGTTATTATTATTGTTATTATTATTATTATTATTATTATTACTAAAGGACAGGCATCCAGCGCGTCAGCACAGGCTCGATTACGGCTTGCCAGACGTGCGAGCCGTACAATAAGCGCGAGGCCGGACACCCCCTGCGCCGTGGCACAAGGCCCCTTTCACAAGGAGTCGTTCCCCGCGCCCGGGGCGGCGCTGGCGAGCGCTGGCGAGCGCTGGCGAGCGCTGGCCCGGATGCGTCGCCGCAGGAGTCAATCACCCGCGCACCGCTGCGCCGCAGCTGCGAGGCGGCGCGCCCACTCCGCAGGGCGAAGACGTAGCCATCCGCGGCCGGAGTACCTCACCGAATTCG
Organism: Acheta domesticus; assembly: GCA_031308135.1. NCBI lineage: Eukaryota > Metazoa > Arthropoda > Insecta > Orthoptera > Gryllidae > Acheta > Acheta domesticus. The sequence continues at coordinate 217,025,358 of JAHLJT010000631.1, read as the reverse complement.
CTATTAAACTACTTTCGAGCCTCTGCGCACGCGCCAATTACAACGTTACGCTCAAGTGATAGCGGAAAACGAAATTTCACCGGAATTAAAGAGTACAATCATGTGACTTAAGACGCATACTAAACGAGACCCGCTAATTTGTTCCCAACTGGCTGGAGAGTGTGCTTTTACTTTTCCGTATAGGGAAAGTTATGTAATGCTGCGGAAAACCGATTTCGTGGTTTCAACGATTTCTAGATTTCCGTCCGTCGGTCCGTGCGCGTGTACAGAGGCTCGAAAGTGGTTTAATAGCGAATTTGGTATGTTGCTTCACGCTATAGAAAACTCTCGAATGTGGGAGACGCGGCAAACGGGAGACGCGGCATGGTTCCATCTTTGTAGACGTCAAACTGCGTGTGACCTCGCATTTCGCCCACAATAAGTTGGCAATATGGCCTCCGAAACGATGGCAACCACGTGTAGGTCGCCGCGTTTACCGGATATCCAAGGATTGTAACTCACCGGAAGTTCCACAAACAGATCAACTTCTTCTCCTTTTTCTTCTCATTCTTTTTCTTCTCCTTCTTCTTTTTCTTCTTCAAGTGCCATATGTCTATTTAAATATTACCTTCTCAGTAAAGAGCCTGATAATTGACTTGATCTGTACCATTATCTAACTTGCAAAAATTATCAAGATTATCTTATGGGAAATGATGTTTGTGAAACTAAACACAATAATTAATAATTTACAAGCTGGACACGTGCAAAAGTTTTGACTCTTCACACCCACATTTTGAACTATGAATTACATCATGTATGCACGTTACCGTGAATGAGAAAAAAATATAATATTTCTGAGAATTTCTTTAAAAACTTAGGAAGAAAAATTGTGCGATGAAATCTACGTTTTTATAAATTTGTAACACCGTTTGCCGCAGAGTAGCGGATCCCAAAAGATATCACATATTATACTCCATAAACCTTTGAAAAATTTATTCTCACCGAGAATTTTGACTTCAATTTCTGCCGAAAACTAACTTGATGCCTATATTAAATGTTTAGCAAAATGGCAAGAAAATTACACTAAATATGAAACCAACAGAGTTCCGTGATGAACATTTTAATAAGAAAGTTGGACACCGTACGAAGTGTACATGCCTGCGTTTAGGTGATCTCTTCGGCGAAGAAGTCAATCCCAGAACAGTGGCACAAAGGGCAGATACAGCAGCAGGAGCGGCGGCAGGGAGTTGGGTACCCCCTGCAAAGCCGGCGGCAGGGCGGCTTCTGATAATCTATTACGCCCTGGAGCCCCGGGGAAATTTCGCAAAGCCAGTGCGCGTACAATTAACAAGGATTATTTAAGCGTTAAAGACCACAATGCGCCGGAAGCAACTGCGGCTTCACCCCCACCCCTTTTCCGCCCTCATTCCAGCCCCCTTCCTCCAGCCTACTTCACCCTACGCCATCATCACTGGCTTCTCACTCATACCCACATGACTGCCAACTTACTGGCACCACCGCCTTCCACTCTCCTTCACCACCTTCCTGGTTCCACCCTCCTTAAAACAGACTTAGGTGGCTCAGGGCATCAACTGATGTCACTGCAGTCCCTCTGACCGGGAGGTCCTACGGTTCGAGTCCCGACGGTGGCTGGATTTTCGACACTAACTACATAGCTATGTTGAATTCAGCTTTTGTCTGGAGGAAAATTCAATGACTGCTCTGGTCGGTAGTTTCCGTGGTTCTCCGATCAGGCGAATGTCGGAGTAGTATTCTATCAAACGGGCCACATATCGCGCGTGAGATTTCCTTCCTCATCCTTGTCCTATCCTCACCCTTACTTACACACACTAAAATACGTTACACCACCACACATGTCTGGAGACGAAAAGGGTGCTTATATCTTGTCCTGCCTAGGGCGGAGATACCTGCCTGAAAAAAAAGTAAACTGACGTGTAGATCGGCGCCGAATTTCTCCATCCAGCGGATGAAGATTACCACCCCCTCCCACAGTAAAATCATGCACTATACGTATGAAACAAATGACCTTAACAGTTGAGATACAAAAAAAGTCAATCATCCAATCAATCCACCCTCAACTTCTGATTTCAGATTAGGAGAGAGAAATTCCCTTCCTTCCGAGTCTTCCACCCGCATGATTCTTAATGTATTATTCACTTCATTTCACTTTCACTATAATTTTGTTTCACTATTTTTCACTTTACTTGTTACCGTAATTTCATCTCAATCTCTTCTCAACACATCTTACTCTGACCCTCGTTTCTCATCTCCTTCGTCTGAACTTAAGTCAACAGCCAAGGGGGTTATTTTGGTCTAAGCCTTCTTATCCCTTTCCAATTTTTCGCCTCATACTCAGCGCCTCACAATTTCCGCTATCTTATGTTTGCTATATTGCCGTTCCCGTTATTTCGCTTCCTCCTATGATTACCTCTCTCAACATTTCACATCCGCTAAAGGCTTTATCTTCCGCATCATTCACCTCGTTTCTTTTTCATAGTCCACATATTTCTCACTCTAGAACCTCTTCTCCCAACAGTTTCCAATCTTAGCTTCCAACTTCCCCTGCCACACCTCGTCATTCTCTCCTGGAGCTCTTTGAAGCAGGGGATTGTGGCTACATGATTCTGCTTCATCTGCTCAGAGCGTTTCTCCAAAGGACAAGACCTATTCCAGGATGGTGGCTAGGGATTCACTTTGAAGTCTTTGAGCTTATGACGAGCAACTTTCCACTAAAATCCCCTGGTTTATTGGAGTAAGTTTATTCACGAGTATTCATGAATGTGTAACGTAGGTTCTGGTATGTGAACAGCGGTGTCAATTGTTTTGAAGCACACCTCTTTCCAAAGTTCCTTTAGCAGAGAATGAAATTGATTGCAGGGTGATCTAAAAGGACAGCTCATGGAGGGTAGGTTTAAAATTATTAATCAGAGAAAACTGTGCTCTTCTAATTTGGCAGGGCTAGTACAGACAGAGATTTTGAGAAAGCATAATGTGTACTTGGTCACCTTGAAAACAAAATCATACTGACAACATATATTCTCAACATGCATTATCTTCTCAAAAAAAGATATTTTTTACCGTTCTATCACTATTCTTCAATAACATTCACAGTCACGTTGACAACGGTATTAGTAGAAATGTTTCGCTTGTACATTTGAGAAACTTTAAAAAATCATGAATATTATACATGTCGATAATATTATAGATAAAAATACTTAAAGATCTAATATTGAGAAATATTTTGAACAAAGAAAGAAATGAAGGGTTTTAACATTAAAAGTATGGGGCAGGTTAGAAAAACATTTGAAATTCCTTACTTTAAACAAAATTATGCAAAAATGACTAACATTTTGATATTAATGTATCAGAAACGATTTAATGATCTAACATTAAGAAATTGATTGCGTTAAATCAGATATATCAAACTTCAATATTAAAGGTATATAAAGGAGGTTGAAAAATTGAATTATGGCAATTTTAAAAATTCCTACGTTTTTAATAAAAAATTAAATTATTACAAATATTAAGTGAGTACTGCTCTAAAAATCTGAGTATAAATTCTATTGAAAAATTGAAGTCGTTTGAGAAAATCTGTTATACGTATTTTTAAAATTCGTAGATGGACTCAAAAAACGTCAAAACTATTCATACTTTGAGAAAAAATGTTAATGATATTGATAAATGATCGAATTTTTATAAACGCTTATTCCAGTAATCGAGCAGAAAAAAGAAAAAAATTGTAGCCATTTTTTCTAAAATGTAGAGACTTCTTGTGAAGTATTCCCAAAAATTAAATTTTTGTTTAAAATACAAGGAGGCGAGACAATAGTTAGATCTGTTACGAAACATCAAGTTTGATGAAAATCTTTTGAACGGAATAAGCGCTTTTATTGTTCACGGGTGAATAGAAAGATTTCCGAAACCATTTTTTCGGTATGAAGGTCTCAAGAAACATGAATTTTGACTACACAATGCGTTAGATAAAGGAATTTGGAACATATAGGAGGAAAAATCAATTTTACCGCTATTAACACACATAAACACATTTAATTGTATCGCTATAACACATACGCACGCAAAATCGGAACTTTTGCAATATCTTTACATATTTTTTCTCTCTACTACAAAATATAGAGAAAGTTAAAAGTAATACTGATAGTAATAGAATTTTAAAAACCGACAAGGAAACCGGATTGAGTATTAATAGCTGAAACAACTTTCAACTTTATTAAATGTAAGATATTTTAATATTTTAATTTTGTCAAAATCACTTTTCTGTTCTTACATTGTGGCAATGTGTTGTATGAAAGTATCATTCTTTAAACAATAACAAACTATACAAATATTGTAAAGGACTCTACAAACTTTTGCTCACACATTTACCTTGACCATACTTTGTTTGAAGGGAAAATGATAATGATACTGTATAGCTGCTCAAAACAAACACTTATAAAATGTAGATAAAAATATGATATGGCTTCTCCAATGACATTATACAATACATATAAGGGCATACCATTTGTGGTGTTATAATGTGAAATTTTAAGTATAAAAATTAATTCCTACAAAAATAAGAAAAACAATTTAAGGTAAGCATTATGAGTAATGAATTAAAAACAATCTGAAAAATATATTAATAAAATGTGTGTGGATAAATATCAATACGAAATTGTTTTGAATAAGAAGACATACCCGTCGCGCATTTTTATCAGCCACTAAATGAACGCATTGACGTTCCGCACGCAGACATCTTTATTGAAAACATCCACCTGCGTCGGAACTCCAACGCCCGGAGCCGAGATCAAAAACACTGACCTCGACATATGCGTTCCAACACGCCAGATCACAAGGCTCGAAGAAAAGAGAGGTGTGTCATCACTCGCGTTCCCGCCTTCCCCATCGCCTAGCGAGTTCCTCTCTGAGGTGCGATTGTTTACCCCCGTTGCTCACGCACACGAAGCTCGCTGCGAACACGCACGGAGTGACGTTGGAGTAAATTCCGCCTCCCAATTCATTCTTCTCTCTCCGCCTGCAGTCTATTCATTGCGCCTTGCTTTGCTCGCCCGTGGCACGCGACTCCGCCCCGGCCTTTCCAACTGCGGCAGTTGTCGTAGCGGCGGAGCCACGGCAGATGGTCTGACGCGCGACCTCGTGGCGGAAGTTTAATCGCACAAACGCGCGATTCACAAATTCATGGAAGCTGCTGTTGACTTCCATTGTACTCAACTTTCACTATAACGTAAAGCCCTTTCCACATAGGCGTTCAGAAAACGGAGTGTGAATGGGGTTCACAAAACGCCATAAGGGTAGACAATTTGCTTGGAGACAGTATAGAAAACACTTCCATGGAAAATTTTGAAGAAGGAATTAATCTTTGCTTTGAAAATTCTGACCATTTTTGGGTTTTAAAGGCATTTAACACAAATTTACACAAATACACTGATCACTTGTAGAGATAAGTTACATGGTTGTGTTTCTTGCTCGTCTTTGTAATTATTTACTCTGAAAAATTCAAAAAACCTTATTTCACTGCATTGATTTATTATTGCTTTAGGAACAATTTACTTTCTTCTTGTAATTATTTTCCAAGAAAATTGAAAAGGATATTTTAACTAAATTTAAAAAAATAATAATTTACTTAATAATTTACAAGATATTTAAAAGTCCTTCTTTAAGAAATTTCAACTTCGGGGTATTTTAAAAAGTTGAATCGTATGTAAAAGTACAATCCTCAAAAAGTTCCGGAATATCTGTTCCATCTGGTATGTGTAAATGTGAGGAACACGGGCGTGCCCGCAGAGTGACTGAGGCGTGAAATCCGGATTCCAATTCATTCGTCTCTTTTCACCGGTGCTGCGTTTGTGTGGGGGTTCGCTTTGCCCGCGAAGTTTAGCCCGTGCAGCACGGCGTTTTCCAGACGCGCAGATCTTTCTTGTGGCACTTGCCATCCCAACGGAGCTAAGGCAAACGACCCGACAAAGTCGCGACTGCTATAGTTTATATCGCACAAAACTCTGCATGCCGAATACCGAAGGGCCGGAGTGTAAAGAGTAATTAAACATTTTGACTGTATTTTCGGTGCTGTTTAAATTAAAATTTTCTCTAATATTTAATTGCTGGTACTTAAGTTATTCTGACACAATCGCGCTTAATAGCAACTGAACAGTTTTTGCTTAATTCTAAGGACCTTTTATAACCAACGTTAGTTACTCTCTGCATCTACTAGATACCAACAAGCTGACTGTCCTATCACAAACCTTGCACAGCATTTTGGCCTAGCAGAACCCCAGAATCTCCTCCCAAACCACTTACACAAAAGACAAAACCATTCCATGCCCCTTTTTTAAATTTTTGTCTGACTCCATCTTGCAATACTGCCTCCTAGAATCCTCCAAATTCACTCTGCGCCTATCTAGTCAAATTCAGCCCAGGGTACCTTGTCTCTCCGCTCTCCTGGTTGTCATCCATAGGAAGTCCTGGCTTATTTCAATGTTCCGGGTAGCCCATGGGCTTGTAAATTTTGTATTGGAATAAGGAGACTTCTCGTAAGATATTTTTCTGCAGTATATACAGGCTGTTCAGGGAGGAAACGTCGAAACTTGGAAAATAAGCTCTTAAGACAATTCTAAAGCATATTTTGTCTAATAAACTACGTGGATATTCCGAATGGTTGAGCCGCAATAAGCAGTCAAAAGTTGTTTTGAAAAATTGATTTCTAGACAAAAATTAGCATTATAGAAGCATATAAACACACCAGAAACATGTAAATTGTTTATTACTTATAAAAGAAATGAACATATTTGTTCAGAAAGAAAAATTAAGCGAGAAATAAAAAAGCACCCAATTTATACAATTCGACTGCTTTTTATTTCTCGCTTAATTTTTCTGTCTAAGAAAATATATTCATTTCTTTTGTAAATATAAACATGTTTCTAGAATGTTTTTATGCTTTCATAATGCATATTTTTGTCTAAAAATTATTTTTTCGAACCCACTTTGGGTGCTAATAGCGACTCAACAATTCGTAATATCCACGTAGTTTATTAGACAAAATACGCTTAGAATTGTCTTAAGAGCTTTTTTTCGAAGTTTCGACGTTTCCTCCCCGGACACCCTGTTGACTCGTAATGTAGTTATAATGACGTATTCAATTACCGTGTAGGTCAAGGGATAATGGGTGATACATGGGAGACAATATGTCTCCATTGTGTGAAGAAATCACAACTGAATTCATACTTCCCGCGGAATTTGAATCCGTAGCCGTAGTATAACTCATCTCTGCTGTTAGAACCTGAGCCACCACGTCGGCACAAAACCTGGTATCCACGGCCGCGTTGGATTCAAACGTGCTTTCGCGAATGGAGACATTGAATACCCACTCTAATTACATTGACCGTCCTTGCCGAAAACAAAGACGTTTATTGCCCGACTGCGCTTTACAATGCTTTAGCGATCTCGGCAACATCGACACCCAGCATGCAGAAATTCCAGAACTTGCTTGTATGTTTTGTTTAGGATGTCTAGGTCTATTCTTGGAATAAATTTCCTAAATTAGTGCAAAAGAAGCAAAAACACTATGGAGTGTTTGGAGTATGAAATATCATAACTCTGGGCAGTAATGGATTAAAACTATCCAATTGTAGATAGAAACAATTAAAAGACATGAGAAGTGATACACACTGTATCACAGTTCTAATTTTAGAGTATTTTAATATATATTATATATATATATATATATTATATATATATATATAGAAATTAAAGGAAATCATCTGGATAGAGAAAGGCTGAAGATTTGTGCGTGTAAAAGGGGAACACCGTGGCAGAGGAAACAAGAGATATTGTTCCTTTTCAAAGTATGACAGAGTAATGTATGTTAAAAATGATCTTGCATTTCAATACGAATAATAGATTTATGTTGTACGTAGGTAACACGGTAACCTTAGAAATAACAAAACTAAATCTACACGTGTACTAAAAAAATAAAATTAAAAAATATATAAAACCTATGGTAAATACAAGTACAAAAATTTTAATAAAATGCAAATAAATTTCTATTGACTTAGGAAGTCATAAAATCAACTGCACGGTCACCAGCCCGTAATTAGTGATCTGTAATTGATTCTTATCAGGATCTTAAGAATACATCCCCTCACACCGATGTTCTGCGTAATATACTCATCTCTATTAACAGAATTAATAAATATCATTTAAATGGATTCTACTCGCACATTCATTTGAAAATAAAAAACAAATGGATTTCATAACCATGTTATTAGAAGCAAAAAAATTGTCTCATCTATAACTTTACGATTTCATTTGAATTTCGTAAATTGCAAATTTACGTACGTTACATATTTTAAGAAGTCCTGAAATGCATCTTTATATCCTACTCTATGGATTGTGAAATTGAAAGAGCTTCTTAAAATTACGTAACGTACATAAATTTGCAATTTTCGAAAATTCAGAGAGTTAAACGAAAACAAGACCCGCGACATTCTTTTAAGAGTCCCTTCTTCTATTCGTAGAAAATAGTTGAAAAAATTTGAGCATTTTGTGAATTGTTAAAAAATGGATTAATTTCAACTATACTGCTCGCACTTTTTCTTGATCCTCCAGCTCCCTAGTTCTCACTCAGCCCGGCACAGCACGGTCCGGTAGAAAATATGAGCTCCATTTGGAACGTCACGACTCACTTTGCAGTGCTGCTCACCTTCTTCCTTTACAATTCGGATTTCTCTGTTTTCGCTCTCTGTTTCTAACGACTTCTGCGTACCGTGCTCCTCCTTGTTACTCAAGAATTTCTACAATTATTAATTATTTCTTCAGAATTAAAAAGAACTTTGTTGTTTCTCATTGCTATCTTGTCCATGTAGCTCTATTACCCTGTTTTCTGTCGATGACATTGACAGCACTGCGCTGCCGTGGACGTAGACAGAACCCGCCTCTCCCCGCACCACCCGCTGTGGAGTATCAAGAAAAAGTGCGCGTATAGTAAACATTACGCGAAAACTGGTAGTTACTTCAGCAAAATATACATGACCTTTTTGAAGAGCTGATATTTTACAGCAGACTTTGTCTCAATCAAAAATCTTTCTCTTCAATTTCTAGTTTTGAAATGTTAACATTTTGCAAATTTTGAAAACATGGAGAGTTTACCAAAAATGGGACTTGCACAAAATTTTTAACTATCTCTTGGTACTACGAGAAGAAAAATTTAAAGAAAAAATTGTAGCGGTTTTCGAGAAAATAATCGTCAAATAAAATTTTAAACTGCCTATATTTCGCGAAAAGTTACAAGAAAAGGACTCATCTTTTCGAAAAATTTAAGATGACCTTATTTCATGATTTGATTAAAAACAGATTTCACTAAGGAAAACATATAGAAAGTTGTCACATTCAAATATAACCTTATACTTGGAAGTTCACATTAAAGGTTTCCTCTCTCTGCTGTCCGAAGATAATAAGCATCACTTGTTGACATATTTAAGATGGAAATTAATTTTAATTTTACTCTTCCTCTTTATTTAATTTTTTATGTCAACAATCAGAGTAATATTTTCAATGTGTGTTATTTTCAGATTACTGAGTAATATGTGAAATGTATCTGCATAATAAGCAATTCTTTAAAAGTTCTTTTAATAGTCGACCTATAGGATGGCCATACTAGAAGGAAAATTGCGACACGAATAGATAAAAATTAAAAACATTAATTTGTATTAATGTAATAGATTATTGTGATTAGCGTGCAATGTGTTAAAAGAAACTGTATTAAATCACATACTACACATATTTAGTCTCCTTCATGTTTTGTTCGAATTACGATACATCTGGAAAATTGTGTAGCTTGTCGGAGAAAATAAGAATGGCATTGACTTCTCGACGTTAAAAGAGGTGACAGGTTATGTCAGAGAGAATAGGCTACACAAAGAGAATGTGGAACATTTGGAACGTTCTCGGCAGTACGTTGCAAAACTTGTGTCTTTAGAATGAACAAGAACAAAGAAGACAAGATGAACAAAGGCTAAGACGGATATAGCTGTGTAAAAACGAAACGCAGGTGGAAAGGCAGGTGCACTTCCACATATGTGCGACACAATACATAGTGCACATGTTCAAAATGTGAGCACCAAGATGCATAGTGGTAAGATTGTTAGTGATTCCCAACGCGTCAACTACTAAGGTCATTAGTACCGTAAGAGTAGTGCATGTTTGCCTCGGGAGGTGGCGGTGATCTTCCCTCCCTGGGTGGCGAGAACCGGCGCCGACTTTCGGTCGGCTAGCAGGGTTTCCCAACAACGTATCTCCCACCAGCGAGGGACCGCGCCAGTTGGGATAAGCTCTAAGTTCCCGACCGGTCTCCCGACATGTGTGGCAGTGTAGGGTGTCTTAGTGTAAATGTACGTAAGTAAGGGGTGAGGATAGGATAAGGAAGAGGAAGGAAAGATCACGAGCGATTCGTGACCCGTTTGCTAGGGTACTGCTCCGGCATTCGCACGGTGTTGATCGGTCAAACCACAGAAAAAAAGGGAAAGAAGGTGTACACATTTTTGCCTTATAAAATGAATATTTTTAATTAATTCGCGAACGTCCTCCTTAACGGGGTTCGTGGCCTCAGAAACGTGCCTTCAAAATATACCATGCCTTGAAAATATTCGTTTATAAAGCAAGAGATATAACAATGACCAAATTTAATCGGCCACTTCATAAACATCGAAGTATATATACGGAATCTTAATTGCCATTGTCATTTGTGAGAACTAATTTAGTACGTACATCTCAATTTTCACTTATGTATTACAATATTGACAAAATTTCATAAATAAAACTTTAGTCTAGTTGCTTGGAAAGAATTAATTAATTTATGAAATTCTTTCTTTGGGTAAAGAATTTTGCCCGCAGGATGTGTCGAAAATATAATACAGATTTCAAATATGTTTCTCACTTCTTAATAAGTGAGTGTCATCAAATTTATTATATTTTTTAGAAAATATTAACTTAGACAAACATTGAAATATGTATAGTTGCGTGTACACAAAACATACATTATGTATAGAAAAGAACACGAACTTCCCATTATAAAACAGCAAGATAAATGCAAGTAGGCCACGTTCTCACGTGACTCTACCTACTAGAATAGCCGTCATGTTTCACAGCTGTACGCCAGCTTTCAAGACGCCATTCACATGAAATGAGTAATGAGAGAAACAACGAAAGTACTTGTTTGCATCCCAAGAATTAAAACTGAAATAAAAAAATGAAGAATATTGTATTCACAAAATTAGTACACAAAAAAATAAATTTTAAATCAAGCTATAATGTATTATTCTCAGAGTAACAGGTGAATCCTTTTGTTAAGGGAGTATCCGGGAAGTAACAGAACTCCAGACAGAGAATATCCGAACAGTAAACAGAATATCCGGAAAGCAGAATTCTCGAAGCACTCACCACCTCTCGTCAACAAGCACAGGGCGCGGCCCGTGACGCAGGTTCAAGAGCGCCTCTTGGCTGCCGAGAGGAAAACAATTAGGCCCGCCGGCAGCTTTAAGCGAATCGGCGCCCCCATTTGAGAGCTCGGCCTGACGCATCGGCCAGCGCTGCGACCCCTGGGGCACACCACTCACTTCACGCGCGCCTCCCCAGCCCACCTCACCCTCCACGCCATCTCCCGCTCCGTCACTGCTTCCCGCACCACTCAACCTCCCGCCCCGTCTCCCGCCCCGTCTCCCGCCCCGTCTCCCGCCCCGTCTCCCGCCCCGCTCTCCCGCCCCGTCTCCCGCCCCGTCCTCCCGCCCCGTCTCCCGCCCCGTCTCCCGCCCCGTCTCCCGCCCCGTCTCCCCGCCCCGTCCTCCCGCCCCGTCTCCCGCCCCGTCTCCCGCCCCGTCTCCCGCCCCGTCTCCCGCCCCGTCTCCCGCCCCGTCTCCCGCCCCGTTCTCCCGCCCCGTCTCCCGCCCCGTCTCCCGCCCCGTCTCCCGCCCGTCTCTCGCCTCGTCTCCCGCCTGCGCACCAGCTGAGTTTAGCGCAGATCCAGCATTAATTTTTATTAAAGAATTTGAAAGAAAATTATAAAACACATAAAAGTTAAAAATTAATTTGTACAAAGTTAATAGAGTATACTTATAGATGTAAGCAATGTATGTAAATATGTATTTTTATGTAACAAACAGCCGAGAAGGCTGAATAAACTATATCTACCTATCTGTAGCATTGCTGCTTCCTATGCAGAGGCCCTAAATAGGAAGTTCAAGCGGTCGAGTCCAGACGGTGAGGGGGTTTCTGATACTCTTCGTCGAGCTCATCCCTACCGGCCGGCTGCTCCGATTCGTAGTTTTCAGTGGGCCATGGACCGCACACGATCTTCCCTACCTCTTCCTTGTCCTGTCCTCATCCCTTACACATTTTTACACGTACTACACTACCACACATATCATGGGACGAGTCGGGAACTTAGAGCTCGTCCCGGTCGTGGCAGTGACGCGCTATGTGGGGTTACCGGGAAGGGGAAATCCCCTCCCCCAAGCACATGTATTTTGGGCTCTGGTCTCAGCATCCAGCTGGGGGGAACACCACCACCTCCTGCGATAAAGCATTCACTGTACTAATGCGATTAATGAACGGAGACATCAAACAATCGTTTTACTTGGGGGACGTGGGGAGAAGTACGACATTTTTCCATCCTATCTGTTCCCCTTTCCTCCGCCACCATCCAATTTGGGTATTATTCCTTACGTCAACTGAATATCTATTTCCCGACCTTTCATTGGTTCTCTTTCTTGGACCTCTTGGACCTCTCTCACACTTGCCAAATATTTCCTTCTCAGTATCTGCTTGCCCAGCCTCATCTTCGCTCATGCGTGTTATCTCATTCCGTAGCATTGGTCTTACCCCCTTCCAAGCGAGCCTCCGACCCTGTCGCGTCCAAACGAGCATTGTTGGTCCCCCGAAGCAGCCCATTCCCACGTTCTGCCCCCTGCCGCTCTAGTACGGCGGAGAGGGGGACGTCCGCCAACGCACGTGCTTGGCACTCAGCCCACGTTGCGCCAGATAACGGCCCTGTGTTCCTCCTACTCCTCTCCCATCTCTTGCTCCGTCTCGTCCCGCCTCACCGACCCGTGCCTCACCCCGCTCCGCTCTGCCTCGTTCCGCTCCGCCCCGCCTCGCACCGCCACGCCTCTCTCTGCCCCACCACCCCGCTCCGCTCAGCCCCGACGCCTGCTCTGCTCTGCCCCGCCCCGCAATCTCCCCGCTACAGCCCCCCTCGCTCGGCTTCTCCCCGCCGGGTCCAACATCACTCGTCCCGTCACGCTCGACCCCGCCCAACTCTGCCCCGCCCCTCTCTGTCCCGACCCCACTCAGTCCCGCCGCCTCATCCGGCCTGCCCTGCCCCCCCGCTCTCCCCGCTATGGCCCTTCTCGCTCGGCTCCGGCCCGCTCGACCCCGCTCCGCCCGGCCCCGCCACCCCTCTCTGTCCCGCCCCACTCATCCCCGCCCGCGCTCTGCCCCGCCCCTGCTCTGCCCCGCCCCTGCTCTGCCCCGCCCCTGCTCTGCCCCGCCCCGCTCTGCCCCGCCCCCGCTCTGCCCCGCCCCCGCTCTGCCCCGCCCCCGCTCTGCCCCGCCCCCGCTCTGCTCCGCCCCCGCTCTGCCCCGCCCCCGCTCTGCCCCGCCCCCGCTCTGCCCCGCCCCCGCTCTGCCCCGCCCCCGCTCTGCCCCGCCCCCGCTCTGCCCCGCCCCCGCTCTGCCCCGCCCCCGCTCTGCCCCGCCCCGCTCTGCCCCGCCCCGCTCTGCCCCGCCCCCGCTCTGCCCCGCCCCCGCTCTGCCCCGCCCCCGCTCTGCCCCGCCCCCGCTCTGCCCCGCCCCCGCTCGGTCCCGCCCCCGCTCGGTCCCGCTCCGCTCCCGCCCACGCCCTCGTCTCGCCCTGGTCTTAATCCGCATTCTCCCTCCTGCTTCCGCCGTTGCCCCGCCCCCTCTCCCGCTCCCATCCCAACCCGTGCCGTGCTGGGACGGGCCGCGGCGCAGCGCCCTCTGGCTGCTTGTGTTACGAGGCGGCGACGGATCGGTGCAATCGCCTCTCTCCGCGCCCCGCTAAGGAACGGCGAGGGGCACGATTAGTCAGTGCCAAGGTGTCTGCCTCTGCGTGCCAGTGTTACTCGCGCAACGCGTCGTGGAGAGACTAAGGCACTTGGTTTTAAAGTGTCCCACTTCTAGAAATGTAAAACGCCTGTTGTTTTCTTGCAGCTGGCTACTATGCTGATAATTGCAATTGACAGTTTTGGCAGTTTGTTTGAAATACGAATTTTTAATTTTGTTTTCTGTGAGTATGTATCCTTTTCAAGAATCATTAACTTAAACACTAACTAAACAATTCAAAGAAATTTATATTTTTATAGCGTTTCTTAGTTTTCAATGACACGCGGGACGTATTCATTCTTCAAAATTCCAAGAGGTAATTCCTAAAGGCTTCGTTTTCATAATCTCTCCAGTTGTATACATTATCATCATTAGCAGCATCACAGTAGACCCGTAACGTTTCCAAGCTAATTCAGTCTTTCCACCATGAACATTCTATTTATGTATTCGCGGCAATTCAGAAGGCTGGAATGAGAGCAAAACAGCGTTTCTCGCCGCGAACACCATTCCCGTGTTATGCATTAATAAAAGCTCATACGCTAAATAAATGACAGCGGTTTTCCAATCGCTGCAGTGGTGCTCCGGTGGACTGGGAACATTTTGTCAAGTAATAACACAACCACCACATTACTTTCAATAGATCAGGCTTTGAATTTTTTTTAAATTTTAGGTCTCATATTTTATTTTTCATACAACACATTTATTACTACAAAATGTTTTCTGTTTATACTTTAATAGATTTATAGGTATATTGAGATCTACAGAGGAGGTGAAACAGTTCCGAATGTTAAAATAATTGAAATTTAAAATCCTTTCTCTCTCCTGTTTCCTACAAAACAGTATGTTGAAGTTGAATTTATATCCTATATTTTTATGTTATTTTTTTGAGGGATTTTCATATTAAGTGTGTAAAGTTTCCGTTTCTTTCACGGTCGAGATGAGATTCTTTGCAGAGACCGTAGGTTGAAGCAAAAAATCTTAATCGACCATGATTAGAGAATAACCATGCAAAAATACTTTTTTTCATGGTAACACAATCGTTGTCTTGGCAACTCTCTTGGCCTCTCTTTTCTGTATTCAAAATTCGACTAGAATATGGTTTAGGATAGAGATCACAAAATTATGAAAACGTGCACAAAATTCACTTCTCCCCATAGCTCGTCACACACAGTTTTTAACTGTTTTTGACGTAAATAAAAATAAATAAATAAAAACAATCATTCTAATAGTTATTAAAAATGAACTTCTCGTATTGCTAGCAATGCACAGAAGTTGCCGTTTTATGCAGTGGTAGAAAAACACTTTTACAGAATATTTTCTTTTAATTATTAAAATACTTGGCATATCACATTTTTAAACAAAGGGATATTTATGTTTTAAATGTTATTAAGTCTAAAAACAATTCATTATTTTATTAGCAGTTGAATTCATAGTTATTTTATGCACCTCGGGCATTGCAAGGGTTCTAATGATCGAGCGGAACCTTTGGCACGAGGACATTTTGTGGCCCGAGATCATTAGAACCAGTTAACGCCCGTGATAGACCTACATACATGATTTTAGTTTTTACCTAATTTTAATTATTCATACTGACTTATTTACTAATTAGCTAGTTGTTACTTGATTTCTTTTACCTTTTCATATTTCCCTCCCATAATTCCATTTCATAACTTTATCTCATAATTCTCTCCACAAGATAACATGTAGCGCCATTCAATGGTTTTCATGTTTCCCTCATAACTACAATCCTCTGGGCCCAGGTAAGTTTCATTTTAGTTAAGTCAAAATTTACTTTCACAGGTACGAAGAAAAAAGGAGTGTGGGAGTCACTCGAAAGAAGGAGAATAAAGTCGTGTGTCTGTGCACGGATCAAGCAATTGTGCGGGTATCAAGCATACACAGGCTTTTCAGCGTGGAAAGAAATTCAAAGTCTATTAGGGAAACCTACATATTTCGGCAGAGCGGATCACATGCACAAAATTCAGTCAAGAACTCAGAAAACGGACGTTGGGAAATATTCATTCGGGAATCGAAGTATTAGAGACTGGAACGGTTTGCCTGCGACAATCTTTGATCCCTTTCCTCCAACTCCAAGTAAATTTAAAAAATAAATTAGTTTCCTAGATGTTGATATGTGTATTACAAATATGTTTAACATTATTAATTTACTAGTCTGTTATATAAAGTAAGTTGTATTATTATTAATTTTTATTATTTATTATTAATTATTATTAGCATTATTAATTATTATTATTTATTATTAATTATTTATTATTATTTATTATTAGTATTATTTAAGCGCAATGATGTGCAGTGAGGTGAAGTGTGGTGAAGGGGACTGCTACGAAATCTCGCACCGTGGAATGTACACATTAATTTGTAGTTTGTAAATTTTGTAAAATTGTTAAGTTATGTAATGTTAAATTAGTGTATTCTGCCACCACGTCCTCAAATTAATTGCAGAATTAGTAATAAATCTAATCTAATCTAATATGCAACTTTGTATCGCAGACAATAACCAAGCAATAACGTAAAAAGTTGATCAGTAAAAGTGAAATAAAGTTAAGTGTCAAATATAAAAACTTAGAGAAGGGGAAAAACTTACTTCTATTTAGTCGAAACTCTGTACGTTTGCACAAACGAAACTCTACGATCAACGCAAATACAAATTCTACTTACAGAACAAAAATTAATATATTTAATACACTAGATTTATTTAAAACATAGTGATATATTTTGAATCCACTAAATGGCGAAATGTACAAGGCCAGCAGAACCTGCTTCCCGATGGCCTGAGCTTTGCCACGTAAAATATGACATAAAACACTGATTGACTGTAAGGAACCGCGTACCACATGAAATGACAGAAAGGCGTAGAGGAAGAGTATCTTGGTGACTGCATCTGGAGCATGAATCTCACAGAGCCGGCGGGGGAAGAGTTCAGAAATTTGACGAACTAAATGAGGCCACGACGGACTTATCAATTTCTTAAGTTTTTCGTCAATAACAGTAATTGTCATAGAGGCATGTTTGTGTTAATAATTAAAATGTAAAGAAGTATTTCAATAAATCTTTGCGTACACCAAGATCAAGATTCAAAATTTATCCTCAAACTTCAAAAGATAAATGTTATTAATCAAAGCTTTTCAGGGTTGTTAATTTGTAATAATCTTGCTCCAAATGTTTTCGATGTTTTACAAAATAGTGATTGAGCAATTTGAAACACAATGGATACCATGTGAATCATTCTCGTATTTCTCTTAGCCTTACTTCTCCTTCTCTTAGCATGTTTTGTTACAAAGGAATTTGAAAGAAGCCAGCTAAATAACCCTGAAGACCGTGCACCAATTATTCATAACGATTAAGCTCTTGTGGCGGTATTTGAGCCGACGATCTTTTTGGAGTTTCTACTGGTGAATGGAAACTATATTTCCCCTAACATGAACAAGTTTACTTATTCAAAACAAAGTAACTTTTTATTTCAAAACTAAACAGAAAAAAATACTAAAGCTAATTTGGAACAATCTGAATATGTAAGTAAAAATTAAATGTTACCAGGCAACACTTAACCTGCTGTTACTCAGACTCAGAAAAATCTAACAATTCTGCAGCATGAACTCATCGATGATTACGTTGTGCCAATGTCTTTTTGTTACAGTTCTGAATCCGTTTGCGTTCTTATCACTTCCGCAAAAGGAAACATCATTGATTGACTGACAACGTTTACAAAATGATCAACCGCTGAAAACTATTTTTACTACTTAATGTGAACTTTTTGTAGTGTCAAGCTTAACGACTTCTAGTAGTAGACATTATTTCTATAGCACACTATGGGATTTTAAGACTATTCACTTCCGGTTTTTTTGTTTACATAATCTCAGAAAATTTCCTGGAATAATGTGTTTCGGGCGCTCTATGCCATGCTAGCCATAATAGGAACTATTTGATTGATTGATTGATTGATTTCGTGTTTCCTTCAACTACTTAGATCATTTCCCCGTAAGTGTAGTGCTTGTTCTTCACGGGACGTGGCGGTGATATTTTCCCCGCATGGATTTTTCCCGCGAGAACCGACCTACATTCGACTAACGGGGGTTTCCCCTCAACCAGGTATCTCCCACCAGTGAGGCACCGCCCCAGCCGGGACTAGCTGGTCTCCCGATCGGTCTCCCGACATTTGTGGTAGTGTAGTGCATGTTAGTGTAAGAGTGTGGTGTAAGAGGAGAGGATAGGATAGGACAAGGAAAAGGAAGGAAAGATCGCGCGCGGTCCATGGCCCGTTTGTTAGAGTACTGCTCCGGCATTCGCCTGGTGTTCATCGGGGAAATCTATCAATCAGAACAGCCGGCCGCAAGAATCTCCTCTAGACAGCGACTGAATTCGACCTAGCTGACAAGCTAGTGTCGAAATCCTGCCGCCGTCGGGACCTCGAACCTAGGACCTCCCGGTCAGAGGGACTGCAGTGACATCAGGTTGATGCACTGAGCCATCTCTCCCAGTAAACAGAACTAAAAACTGACGGTTTTGAGAAGCGTCAATTTATATTTCGGTTTTAATAACTTGGTACGTCAAGGTCCGTCTTCACGATGTAATATGTCACGGCATTCCGCGTTTTTCTCGGTCATGCCGCTAGATGTTTTGCAGTGCTTGATACGGTTGCGTAGATGCGATATCTAGCGGTACGACAGAGAAAGACGCGAAATGCCGTGACATGAAATGTCGTGAAGACGGGCCTTGACATGCCACGTTATAAAAACCTAAGTAAAGTTTCTTAGACAGCCCTAGTTAAAGGGGTTATATCGTGCTAAGTTCAACATTTCCTACTCGCATAATAAAATGTCTCTTTCGTATCGTAAATATTGTCACTGGTAAGTAGCAGTTGGCAAGAAGATGAGGCAAAAACGAAATCTAGCCTGACGAAAGAGATTAGAAAACCAATTAGTGCGAGAAAGAGCTTGTCATGATAAAAACTCCATACACTTGTCATCTTAGTATAGTAACTATTCGTAATACGTATGTCGTTCTATTCACACTTCTTCCTGCCCCTTGTTGAAAATCCCGTTGACTAGATGCGCATTGCTCAAGGCCGTGAGAGGGTATCAGGAAGTCAGAGTAGTGGGGTGTGACGCATTGTGCGTTGAAAGAGTCACCAAGCAGTCCGAATACCGCCACTAGGTAGTAAGGTGATGTGTGACTCAGAAGCTGTCATTGAAGATGTTTAATATGCATTAATTGATGATTTCTTTAATAAATACGTTATATGTTTATCTTAATAATTAAAATGAAGTCATGAAACATTTACATTCAGGGCAGAAATGTCAATCACAAGTGTCTTAAAACGGACAACATTGCATAAAACCGAAACGTTCCTAAACTGGAATGTTTCGGTCTCGATCAATTCTGGCTCAGACAAATTTTACTGTAGCACCATAGTCAAAAATATTGGAACGTGTACTCGATGATCTTATCCAAGACAGAGGCCAGACTGTCGGATAACGGCAGAAGAGTTGAAATCATTAAAAATGTTGTTTACTCAATTTGCTATCTCTATCGAAGCTGCACGACAACGTCGCAGCCTATGCGTCGACAATTATTAGACGTTTCCCCAGCCCTCCCAAAAATCAAAATATCCGTTTCAAACACGCAAGGATTTGAATTCTTTAAATCCTTCGGCAAATATTTAGGAGAAAATCGGTTGAACGGTTTAGGCATTAGCCGTGACTACAGACAGACAGAGGTTTTGCCGTCAATTAATTTTTCGGTATCAAGAATCCACAAAGCATGGATTCAGCTGGAATCCACAAAGCATGGACACAACGTATTAGAGAAAGTAATTCATTATGCATAGGAGCAAGATTTATCCACTTTTTCTGTTCCAGAGTCTTGCAGTAAGTGTTTTTCTGTCGAACCGGCGCACGATTAGAATACTTTCTCTTCTTACGAAGTAACAGCAAGAACGGAAAAAGTCATTTCTATGTTGAAAAAGGAGGAGTGGTAGATAGTTAAAACAGCAAAAGAAACGTGTGTATAATCGTTTTTATTAGAATATCACTGAAACGTTTCGGACTTTGTGTAAGCATAATAAATTGGTTATAATACGATCTTTAATTGGCTTGTTTTAGAGACCAAATAAAACTTCAAAAATATCTTTCTCATGAGCTACCATGTTATGACTGTGTTGTTGCTACAATCTTACAATGTTATGACCAATGTTGAGACTTGGAACTAGATGACAAACAATATTTTAATATTTATAGTCCAATGTTTGCACTAAAAGTAATTCTCTACACAATAACTGCACCTGCCCATGATGTTTTAAAAAAACAAGTCCACTAGTGTCGGCGAAGGTAATATCATTGAACATGATAGCAACCGAATGAACTAATGTTCGCGGTCCATATAGATAAAATGCGCTAATTATGAATAAATTATTAATTCATATGCGCATATGTATCAAATTATAATTAACTGGAATGTAAGTTGTTTTAAAGCTGCTTCTGTAGTAGAAAAACTCGAAAGGAATTTGCCTCTGGCAGGCGGCAGTTGACTTTTCCTCGCAAGGACCTCTCCCAAGACCTTTGCTGACGTACGTCAACAGGGAAAGAATGAGTTATACGCATCAACCTAAACAAACGTGGCTTAAAAAAGCCCGTCTCCCGACGCGTGATGTAAATTCGCGAGGTCTTCAAGCCCGAGCAAGGTGTCTGGAGGCCATCCAATCACAATATTTCAGCAAAGACCTTGCTGACACAGGCGCCGCACCTCTTTCATGATCACTGTCTTCATGAAAGGCGCAGGAGGTTATAATCGCTTTATATCTCACCAGATGTAATAAAGGTTTCGACTTCCACAATTTTCATTTATTTACAAAGGACATTAACGAGGGGGGAATCTGCATGCGACAAGAGATGTTAGTATTATCTCGACTTATTCGAGGACGGTGAAGAGAAGCTGCGCATGAAACCGATACATTAGGTTTACCTGATTGTCACCTTTCCCAGTCAGGCCAACCAATTCTTTAAACAAAATTTAATTATTAGGTTTACCTCTAAAATGTAAAATAATGTGTGATCACATTAAAGCTTGAATTTCACTTTATTTTATTTATTTGACCGGTTGATCATCAACTTCAGTTCTCTTATCAAGCGTTTCATATGTATTTTACAGTACGTTGTTGACAGACAGTCCTATCAATTGATCTGAAATATATGTGTCTTACGTATTTCTAAATTAAAAATAAAACTGTATAACTAATGGATATGTCCTTTTTTTTGCGAAGTTATGTGTAAGATTGACGAAACGTATTAAACAATATGTGGGCAGAAAACCCAACTATTCTTAATTTATAATCAGGTCATAAAACTTTGACTACTATTTTACTTTACCGGTGTAGCGTATCAAAACCAATTTAAAATCCGGATTACATTCTATTTTAACTTCAGCTTATCAAGATCGGCGAATACGCAAACTACTAGATATGTTTCTGCCTAAACGAATAGAACAGGTAATTCTTCCCATATCTCATCGACCGATATAAAGGAGCAGCTCTCCAAATATTTTGGTTTTTCTGAAGCAGCGCGTTCTCCACAACACGAAAACAGCCGAGGAGCTGGGCGGCGCAATCGAAGTGCCTCGCCGGCCCGGGAGGTCGTCTGGACGGAGCGGGCCGCGGCACGTGTTGTGATGAGCCTGAAATGCTACCGACGTTCGCATAAACAGACAAGCGGCTGACGGGCGAGCGGGTGGGTGGGCGAACGCGGCCGGCGTCGCGGTGGTGGTGGTGGTGGTGGTGGTGGTGGGAAGTCCGCGGGCGGAGACTGTGCAGGCTATTAGAGGCAGGGTTGCAGGCATCGGCTCCCGCGAGAGGACCGGCTCACAGCGCGAGCGGGCGCGGCGGAGGCACGAACCACCGCCGCAGCACCAGCGGACACGCAGACGCCGCCGTGACATCTCCCACCGCCACCGGCGCCGCGGTGCCGCTGAGCCGCCGCCGGCCCACCGCTTTCCGGGCTCCAGAAATAACCGTCGTCACGTGGCGCGGGCCGCGGTGTCTTCGGGGCAGGGTGCGCTCGCTCGAGCCGCAGCTGCAGCGGCAGCCGCCGCCGACTGCGACACGCGCGGACAGGCCGCCCGCGCCGCCCCTCGCATCGCCCGCCGGCCGCCATGGAGCGCCGTCCGCGGCCGGCCCCGCCGCCCGCAGAGCTCGTCATCGGCAACGGCGACGCCGCGGACCCGTTCGCGCAGGCGGGCGACTCCGAGGCCGAGCGACTCCTCGGGAAGCGGCGCTCCGGCTCTCTCCTGCGGGAAGCCGGCAGCGTCCCGCCCGCGGGACAGCCGTACTGCGTCACCTCCCGGCCGAGGACCTGGAAACGGAGCGCCTGCTGGCCAAGCGGCGCTCCGCCTCGTGCTGCGGGAAGCCGGCAGCGTCCCGCCCGCGCCGTACTGCGTCACCTCTCAAGCGGAGGACTTGGAGACGGAGCGGCTCCTCGCCAAGCGGCGGTCCGCGTCGCTGCTGCGTGAATGCGAGCCGCAGTACGCGCAGCCGTACGCTGTGACGTCTCCGGCAGAGGAGGCAGAGGCCGCCGCGCGCCTGCTGGCCAAGCGCCGGTCGGCGTCCTCGCTGCATTCGCGCGACACGCTGCTGCTCCCGGAGCCCGACGGCGGCGTGCCGCAGCCCTACTGCGTGGCGTCGCCCGCCGAGGAGGCGGCGGAGGCGGCGGCGGCGGCGGCGCGCGCGCTGGCCAAGCGCCGCTCCATCGCGTCGTCGCGGGACGGAAGCATCGGCAGCCACCGCGACACGCTGCACGTCCTGCACGA
This sequence comes from Acheta domesticus, assembly GCA_031308135.1. NCBI lineage: Eukaryota > Metazoa > Arthropoda > Insecta > Orthoptera > Gryllidae > Acheta > Acheta domesticus. The sequence continues at coordinate 217,002,414 of JAHLJT010000631.1, read as the reverse complement.
CCTCTACCACCGGAAGCTGTCGTTCCCGGACCTGGTGGGCGGGGCGGAGAAGGCCGCGGACCCGTGCGTGTTCCGCAACCAGCACTTCGACGAGCCGCCGCCCGCCGGGGTCGCGTCGCGGGAGCGGCGCCGAGCTGGCAGCGGCCGCCGTCGCCCGCCAGGGCAGCGGCAGCGTTGGCAGCGGCAGCCGGCGCGGCAGCAGCTGCTACGCCTACTACGACGACGCGGCGTCGACGGCGTCGCGTGGCCGCCACGTGCTCGGGGAGGGCGGGCCGCCGGGGGCCGTGTTCGCCAACCGCCGCCGCATCTCGTGCCTGGTGGAGGGCGCCGCCACCCCGGCCATCTACAAGTGCAACGGCTACCGCTGCGGCGACTCGCACCACTGCCCCGAGGCGTACGACGACCCGTGCTGCGGCGCCGGCGAGACCGAGGACTTCTGGGTGCAGTCGTACTACAACGCGCGCCGGAAGAACAAGAAGAAGGCAAGGCGCAGGCCAAGGCGCGGGCCAAGGCCCGGGCGGCAGCCGGCGCGGGCGCGGGCGCGCGGCGGGCGTCGCGGGCCGCCAACGGCAAGCGCCTCAGCGTCGCCCCGGCGCGCTGGCGGGCGTGGGCGCCGACTTCGAGACCGGAAGGAGGTGGTGAGCGCGGCCGACAAGAAGCGGCGCTGGGTCGTGTACATCTTCGCCACGTTCGTCGTGATGCTGGTGGCGCTCGCCATCCTCATGGTGATCGTTTCGTTGTCCATGGCCTCCCCCGGAAAGGACAAAGGCAATGCCACTACGACCGCGGCGACGCCGCTCGCCTGGCAACGTGAGTACGGTCGGAGGTAATGCGGCTGCAAGAGAACTGATAAGGGCGTGATCTGTCGCTTGCTTACAGACCTCTGGAGTAGGACGGACGTACTGTGATTTGTGACGGTGTGGTCCTTCGGATATTGTCAATTTGTGTAATTTTGAAATATCTTGTAGACATGTGTGTGAGAAGTGTATGCTTTGGATAAACTGTTATTGAATAAATATTTTCATATATAATTATGAACTAGTAAAACACTGTTTCGATGTCTACACAATTCATGATACCTAAATTGACCTTTGCTGACATTTAAAATTCTCTAATGCAATCTGTAAAGAGATACTACCTTTATTCTTCTATCTCATTTTATCTAGTAAATTAAAACGTGCTCCTGACTTATTTCATTATTTTATTCAATAATCTTATGAGTATGATTATTTTGTCTATTTTGTCTGTTTAGATACACTATCATGTTTTCTCAGAACTTCACATTTATTGATATCTTAGAACTACAATGATGTTACATGCAAATATCTGTAAAATTAGCACTGTGATTTTAATTGAACTTCAGTCAGAGCCGATTACTACTACTGTAATCCGAACTCGTCGGTTTTATGGAATATATCGACATCATTTTTTGATAGATTTCTAGGAAAATGAACGAAGGGATTTATCTTTATGCCACAGTTTCTTAATCCACTAAAATTATACTTTTTTCTACAAAGTATTTATGGTAATTGAAAAAAACATAATTTTAAAATTTTACTTCCAAATAATACTGAATTATAACCTCAAAAATATTTTCATCCTTACATTTATTTCACAAGAATAGTAAAAAATTAGGTCTTGATGCACTTTAATGGATGACTATTTTACCTTCAAAGATTCTTTCCGGCTAATGAATATCAGTAATAGAGAGAAATATTTGCAAATGCGTTCATACTGTAAAATTGACTTAGACCTTCAGATATGTTTATAGCAAGTTTCATTTTTCGCAAAATAAGAATTGTGAGATATTTCTCAGAATAGTTATCATGGAATCCTCATTTTAATTTTTTTTAAATATAGAAATATACTCAGCGTTGTTTCATTTAAAAATTATTACAAAATTCATTTATTTTTATAACTTTAATGCAACCTCCTACACGTTCAGCAGTTTGCATCAGTAATTCAGAGTATTTTTAATCAACGAAATTGTCTAATCACATAATGAAGAGAAACCAAAATTGCAAAATTTTGTTCTGCAATCACAAATAGGATCACTACTGATTTTGTTTAGTTGTGAATTCGTTTCTAAATTAATAACGCCGACTCTACAAATATTTTTTCCTGCACAACAATGAAAATAATTGAAAGCATTTCATGATGAATTCAAATATTTGTTTTGTATCACGCAATTTTATGTTTTATTCATTTGAAATTTTCCTGGAAATTTTTTCCAAGATTTTCCGGGAAGGAGTCTAAATGAAAATCCAAGGAACGAAATTTGAAAAAAACATGTTACAGTCATAGTTTTATGAGTAGGAAGAAGATCGGCCACTATGTCATGAAAGTTTTTCGCTTTATGATTTCCAACGAAATTGCAACATAGTTTTCTTTAAAGACTGTCAGGGTGCTTTTTTCCAGGGTGAATTTAACATTCCTTCAAACTGATCATCAGCCATTAATGACTATTTATGGCCCTATAACAGTCTCTAAACCCGATCCTGTCGGCTAGTGTAATTAAAATAATAAAATTCCTAAATAATGAGTATATTCTAATTAAAACATTACACATATTCAAAAGAAAGAACTACATGTGGAATCGAACTTTAAGAAGACTCTCCGTGTTGAGAGTATTCAGTTGAAATTATTCACAAGTATTTTTATGTTGTCTTTTGTTAATCTGATACAAAGCTTTAAAAGGACTAATTACACATTGAATCAATGAAATGGCCTTTGAAACTACCCTAAAACTATTTAACCTCATTAGACTATGTCCTTTTTAAAACAACAATGGTCATTTTAACTTCTCCCAATGAAAAATCAGCTAAATCTAAACCCTAAAAGGGAATTTAAAAATAGCAGACCAAATCAGGAGACGGAGGACGGGCCCCACCGTAGTTTTTTCCTCTACCTCAATTAAGGCAATAAGTTATTGTTACTTCATTCTAGAACGTTATTATTATAATGCTTCAGAACTCTCAGCGATAATTGCGTCTTCCGTCGCTTATCCGATGGTTACAAAACAATTCGAATTTTTGTCATTCTGGTTTACTTCAAATTCTAGCGTTCTCTTACTGCCAAGCCTGTCCATTCTCAGACTGTCATATAAATTTAGTACCTGTCGATGTAAAAGAACAGTTGTGCAAATGTGCACATTGCAAAATTGTGAACTAGTTTCTGGAAAAAGAACATCCCCATCAGTGGTTCTGTTGGAGAAGACCTCAAGTACAGAACATGTTAAAAATATAAACGCTCTTGCCTCAAAAACTGAACATATTTTAACACAAACTAGCAAAAATGATTGTAATATGCATCACTAAAACACATATCGTTAGTTGTTAAGTATAAAAATGTTCCTTCAATTATTACGCAAATTTTATATCACTTGTTTAATCTTTATTTAGTTGTTATTTTCAGTATCTTCTAATCTGGTCCCGTCCACCACTGACTGTAGACCTTAATAATCTAGGCTAGTCAACCTAATATGTTAGTTAAATAAGTTTCACGAAATAAATATAACATATCCAATGGATAGATGTAGGTATTTACAGAGATGTACCTGAAGATGAAAAAAAACTGTTTCGCAAAACATCGTACTTGTTACATGAATTCCAACAAGCATTCTAAAAATCCAAATATATGTTTTTAATTGATGTAATTCAATTTTATAATATACCAATGATTGTATCAAATTAGAAGATACAGAAAATAAATAGTTACAGCAAATTTTATTTGTGGTGAGCCGTTAACACCTACATTTGTATTCACTGAATAGTGGAATGGCATTGATACGCAACTGGAAATAAACCTATATTAACACTTAATAATCTGATGTTGAGCAACCTTTAACTATTTATACACAATCATTTGTTAAACAACAATTAACTCTGATTTCAATGTGTTATATTTTCACGCCTCGCCGTACCTGACATTGAGGCTAGCAAGCAAGAAGTGACGAACTTCGTTACAAAGAGCTGCGCCGTTATCTCGAGGAACACTACCAAATTATAGTTCTGCATTTTCTAGCCTTTCGTGTAAATTATTTTGAAGAAAGAATGATGAACTTACGTGTTATGTAGACTAGGAAGGTGGAATGTAGGCGATCATTGCATCTCTACTTTTATGGAATGATATCTTCTCTACTCGTGATCCAAAGGTCGAATTCGTAATCTTCCACGTTCGGTATAAATGCAGCATTTAAGTACTATTCGGTAGGAATTGTAGTCAAATCACCTTCAAGACATCTTCAACGAAGAGTACCGAAAATTTTGAAATGGAAATATTATTTTATATATTTTGTGCCAATTATAAATCACTCAATATCCATTACTAAAATCCATTACCTAAAATGACTCCAATTTCAGTTGCACCACTCATTTTACGTGGCATTGGGTTTTCGCCGCACACGACACATCAACATATTTCAGAAATGGTTGCCGAAGAACCGAAATGACTAGCCTCAGATTCTGTTTCAGTTTCTCCTACCCTCTGCTCCTAAACCTTACGATAATTGGTTGTTATTTAACTTTTCTTTGCCTCTTCATTTGAGGCAGGGCGTTCCGTGAGTCTCTGACAGCATAGCCGCGAGTTTCAAATACGTCGCGTTCCACTAATTTCTGCACAATTTTTGGTTTAAGCTGGCAGGTTACAGCAACAGATCTATGTAACGAAGCGTTTGAGAACGTTATTTATCTCTTTCTAAAAGGATAACTAGTTGAACAAGGAGTTGAAATGGTTACCTTGTCAGGAAAAAAATTATATGATGTTGGCATTTTTATACGCAATAACAAACAGTTGATAGCAAAAGTGGTGTAAGTCAAATTTTGAAAGATTTGAGTTATATGCAATGGTAGATGGTTTCAACATTGTTTTATCATGGGCTAAAATGATGTGAGTGAAACTTCAATATTTCTTCGCTAGAGGCCAAGAGAATGCAGAAGTAGCCAACAAGTTGTTCACACTTCTGTATGCAATTGTGATGTTAGTCACTGGTATGACGAAACAACCACTTCCAGGGGCTCCCTAGAAAATATCTTCTTGTTTATCTGCACCTATCACAGAAGAAGCATCTCGAAAAAAAACAACATTTAATCACTTTTAGTGATACATGTACAGGTCAAAATCGCAACTTTAAAATTGCTCTCACTTGTTTGAAATCGTGACAAAGCCCAATTTTTCCATCATATTACTACCTTAGACAAAATTGTGCTTGCCAATTACTTGAATGTAAATCATAGTTTTCAGAAACGATGTGTTCAAAAGTGGAGAAAATCAACAAAATACTTAATTGCTTAATTAATAACCAATGTTTTGGTCCAAAATATCTGTAGTAAGTGAAAAGGATCTCCTTAACATGTTTCATAACACTTTAGGTCTTTTATTTTTATTTTTACAGTGTTTTTCATTTAAAAGTCATTTTCCAGAAGTACGTTTTTTGAATTACACCTTTTTTGCTCTCAACGGCTCAAATCAGGAATGTATATCGGTCAGTTATTTACGTAACTAATGGAGTAAACAAGTCCTTTCGCGTACGAAAGAATGTTGATGGACGCGGTAACAATAGGAGCCGAGTCCGGCCTTTGAAAATGAGTAAGTAAAAGGGATTTTTATACGAGTTTGTACATTATTTTTCAAAACGAATTCATGGAAGCTTACAAGTTTTTACTCTCGGAACTATTTTCATTATGCGAGGTGGTAGATATATTGCTTCACGTATTCCCAAGGTTTTGTTCACTTTGCAATACCCAATATATATTATACGGCCATGACTTCTTTGCGATTCGCGTAGAGCAAACTATTTTCCCTACGCGTACTGTAAAGCAACGCTTTTTAATCTATAAACTGAAGGTATTTGATACTTCCCATGAGCACTGGAAATTATAATGCATGAGTATTACCTCATACGGAGTCTGCTGTAACTTCGCGGCCGTCTGTGCGTCACAGCTTCATCACCTGGCGGCGCGGCGCGGGCCGGTAAACTGTGCGAGAGGTGAGAAGAGCGCAGTCGCTCGTGCGCCTGCTGCCGCCCCTCAACTCCACTCAACTCAGCGCAGCTCAACTCAACTCAGAAAATTAATTTCTCTCGCGTGGACGGGAGGTGCTGTGAGATATTGTTGAGATTCACGTCGCGTAATTACGGAAACGCTACCTACCTCTGTCTTCCTTTCTTGATTTTTCTCTCTGCAGTCCTCTTGCTCTTTCATTTAAATTTCCTCTCACTCTATGTCCCCACCTTCCCTCCCGCCGAAACATAACTACTTTTTTGCTTAAATTCTTTTCCTTCCTCTCAACTCACTTTGTCAGCATATTCTCTACATCTCTCTTTGTCTCTCTTTATCATCTTTATCTCCATCCCTATCTCCTTCCCTATCTCCCTCTCTACCTCTCTCCCTATCTCCCTCCCTCCCTCCCTCCCAACCTTCCCTCTTATCTCCCTCTGCATCTCTCTCCATCTCCCTCTTCGTATCCATCTCTATCTGCTTCTCTATTACCCTCTCTACCTCCCTCCCACAGCATGATTTTATTTCCCTCTCTCTATAAATCTTCTCTGACTCCCATTGTTTGCCCCCTCCCACTTTCTCATCTCCCATTATACAACTCTCATTCTTTTTATCGTCTTCTGGCTCTCACTGTCAATCAGCGATCTCTATGTTTATTTACGCTCACTGTATGTTTACCTTCCACTGAAGCTCGCGCATTCTCTGCCTTCCTCTCACTCCCACCACGCGCCCTCGTCCGTACGTCACACTCTATTTTCCTTTTGTTCTTCCTCTTCCTTCCTCGACCCGCTTTGTCGGCGTGTTCTCTCCCTGTGTGTGTGTGTGTGTGTGTGTGTGTGTGTCGGCGCCTCATTGTCGTTCACGCGCGTAGAAAGGCGACGCGCTCTCGTTAGGCTTTAGGGCGCGCTCTAATTAACATGTGTGCTCGAGGGCAGCGGCGACGCGCGAGTGGCGGTGAAGGGGTGACGACATCGCAAACCCTGTAGTAGATCTCGCCGGCCACGCGGAACGTAAACTCGGTTACACACACACTATGGTACAAAGAATAAGACTGTATTCGTGTTTTAGGACAAGGTGTGAGACTATAGTTTCCATTGTGAAAGTTGGGATATGCATAATGAATCATTTATTACATTGAGGGGGTGAAAGCAGAAAGGAAACCGAATGAAGGCGAGCAATGGCGAATGTAAACGAGTTAGGGGGGAAGTAAGATTGAGGACGAAGCAAACAGATCACGAGAATAAGGCGATGCGACGTTCCAGATAACGCAAGACTTACTCATAAATTATCATAATAAACAAAGAACATGTATTAGTTATCAATCGGGGATACAAACCGAATAATTTTCAAGTATTAACTAGCATAGGAACTTCATGTGTATTCCATAATATTTATATAATGTGCCCTATCGTTTTAAATATATGCACTATCAATATAATAAAACATCTTTACACATACATGGTTTTAATACTTCAATAAATATTCATCAGAAGAAAATCGAACAACGTTTTGGTCGTGACTAGCAAACATTTATTGGGACGCTAAATGCCGAACGGTTACGTTGAAACAGTAACTTTCCTTGCTTGGTCTATGAAAAATGGTTATAGACAAAAATACTAGTAAGTAAGTTCTTAAACCTTACTTAAACGAGGATCTTTAAAACATGAAAGGATATTCATATTGAATTATGATTCATTTCTTTATGAATAGAGGTAAACATTCTCTATAATTTTGTAGCACATATTCCGTGCCTTACACAAACGATATTTAAACATTGTTATGATCATTTATGCTAGTGATGAAACTCTTAATGGGTTATAAATAAACAAGTAATTTTTAAAAATTTTAATAGCAAAATAATAAATATGGTTGTCTACTATGATACTACTTAATTTTCAAATATGCTCAAACAAGGAAAGTCTTTATAATAGCTAATTATTCTTTTGGAGGTTTGTACTTCTTGTCATATCATCAATAATTGGTACCTGCGTCACTTTCCAATTTGGGTAGAAATTGAAAGAAACCTAAACTGCCTGTGGCCATGTGAGAGGCGTGTTTTTAAATACCCACACATTTGTTTAAATATAAAAACAATGAAACAGTTTCGCTTTTGGTTGAAAACTGCAAATCTTTCATTTTCATTTCCTTCATTTTCCTACTGCGCATTCCTTCATTTCATACTGCGTATACCGCGTGAGTACGTAGACACAGATGCCATCACACGACAGCCAGTTCTCCAAGCAAGACGCCACCCGTCATTAAATATTTGGTACTGTTATTTTGCGTTACGCAACTTTTTTATTTTCTCACTAGGGAGTAGAGAGAAAGTTACGTAATGCTGTGCGAAAATATGGCGACTTTTCGGCAGAAGAACTCTTATTACAGGGTTCTAGTAACGAAAAAATGGATATATCTAGTTGCTAAATTTAGATATAAAAAATCTCTAAGTCGATGTGTACACAGAATACATGTTTTGTGGGTCTTTGATAGCGAAAAATCAAATGACGGAAGAACGTCTGTCCGTCCGTTCGTCTGTCCGTCTGAATGTGAACAACGCTACCGGCTAAATTGTTCAGCCTGCAAAATTGATATTCCCCAATGGATCTGGCTGATGTCTTGGCCCCACAAATTTAAAACCGATATTCTAATTTTGAGGATTAACTTCAGGGATGTCCCTTTGAGAAAACCATCAAGCCGGTCTCTACCAGCAACGCAGGATTCTTTGGAAAAATTGTTAGGAACGTTGTTTTCCTCGGCATATACAAAAACCATTTTGCGGATTCGCAGTGCATTTAGACCATAAAAAGATGTCCATCAATTTTACCCGTTCAGAAAATGCCGCTTCTTGCTCTTGAGTAAAAAACTGTTTTTTGGGCTAGTAGTGTATCTCCTGAAATCCTCTTAATTTTCTATCGAGCAATGTTGTGATTAGAATGTTGAACCGTTTACTTGCTGCTCTTACGGAATGTCCTTCATTGATAAATAAAATCGCCTGTTGCAGCTTTTCATCAGAGTATCCTCCCCAGATTGTTGTTTTTTTCCACGTTCTAAGCATCTAAAAACAGAATACACTCTTTTGCAATATATTTTAGCCAAAAGTAATTTAATATGAAAGGGACAACATATTAGTATTTATAACTGTGAGGAGTTGTGTCGATCACTGATCGCCGTTGCCCCACACACCTGATCGGTGCAATCCCGCCATACTGTAGAATTTCGTACTAAAAAATGTCATAGCCTAACAATTCCATAAATTAGTTTAAAAACGTAAACCATAAATTAAAATTATGCTGAAAAGATTACCAATCCATTTGCACGATTGAGTAATCAAAATACAAGTTTAAATGTTACTTACATCGCTTCAAAGACATGAAGAAATGAGAACAGTTTTTTTCTTAAAACGCTTACTTCACACCACGCACAAGTGCGAAACTGATGAGTGGCCGCATGTAATTAATTCATTGCTCAATCGAGAGGAACGCACCACTCCTTACTTCACTAAAGCGCACTTCACTGTCGTAACAGACGTAGATCGGGGCTACCCGCTGATCGGTGCCATCTCACTCTTCCCAACGTGCTCTTTTAGCTCCTCTAGTTTACATCTTGATACGTAAAGACAGTGGTACAATGAACTCGTATATACTATACTACGTTATTGCAGCATTCGTAAAGACTGATTTTGTAAAATATGAAAATGTTTGCAGCTACATGACAGTATTGTACTAGTTGTTCTTGGGAAGTGTGCGTGTTTTTTTTGAAAAAAACAACATTTTGAGTGGACTTCTTTACAACATTGTGCTTCTGCAACAGAATATTTTATAATTAAATGTGCATCTATGATTACCTCTTCCAGATTTTTTAATACAGCAGAAGCACTATGTAATATAGGATTCAATGCAGGCAACAATATGTATCATCAAAAGTAATGATCATCAGTTCATTGATCATCAGTGTCAAGAAAGGAAACCCTTGTAGACTCTGGGGTGCAGAATAAGTAGTCCCCGAAAGAAACCCATTTTCCCGGCCGAGGCTTCGGAGGCGGAATGGAACAGCTCGAGACAACGACGAGTTAAAAGCACGGGGCGATGCGATTTTGACACTCCGGGTAATTCAGTTGGCCGCATGAATGTTTGACGAGGCGGCCGGCGCGCTGATCGGGGCGTGGCGGGGCGGGGCGGGGCAGGGGTCAGCGCCGCGGGGACGCGCCCGGCTTCCTGCAAGTTTCATCCGGCTCGCGATGCATAATTGACGGCCGGCCGGCGCTGCGGGCCCGCAGACGCCGGCACGCCTCCGCCCCCGCGCCAGATCCACCACGCCCCCGCCGCCGCCCCGCCCTCGCAGCCACGCTCATCCCCACTGGCGCTGCTTCCGTGAACGGCCAAGCGCTATGCCCCGGCCTCGTTCCTGGCCCCGCTCCGACCCCACGCCCGCCACACTGCTGTGGCCCTCTCCACCAGTGACGACACCCGCAGATCGGTATGTTGCACCACCGCCATCGCCCCGCACCAAGTGACCACCGACCTTGCGACGCCTGACATCCCCTCTGGCGCCGGCCCCCTCACCGGCCAAGCTAAATGCCCCGGTCCCGGTACCACCGTTTTGGACCTCCTCGCCACTGCCCACGCCCCCATATCAGCACTTCGCCATCCCCGCCCCCGCACCAGCTCCAGCACCGCCCTCGCAGCACCGGTCGTCACCGTTGGCGCCGCGCACCGCTTCCATGACAGCTCAAGCACAGTGCCCCGGTCTCGTTCCTGGTCCTTACTCTGGCCCCACGCTCGCCACACTGCTGTGGCCCCCTCCGCCACTGCCGACACCCGCACAGCTGTACGTTGCACCCCCGCCACCAGCCCGCACTAGCTCCACCATCGCAGCGCCGGTCATCGTTGCTGGCGCCGCCTCTGTCACCGGCCAAGCTCCCTGCCCCAAACCTTCTCATCGGCATACTGCCATTCCCACCATTGACTTTCGCCGCCTCCGCGACCGGCCAAGCGACATGCCCCGGCTTGGTTCCTGACCCCAGCTCCGGCCCCACGCTAGCACCACGCCGGCCCAACGCCGACCCCACGCCGACCCCACGCCGACCCCACGCCGACCCCACGCCGACCCCACGCCGACCCCACGCCGACCCCACGCCGACCCCACGCCGATCTCACCTCAGTGGCCCACCCCACCACTGCGGACACTCCCGCTTTGCTGCTCTTCCTGCACTGTGCACGGTCAAGCTGACAGTCCCGGCCTCATTCCCTCCCGGCTCCGGCGAGGGTTTCAAGCCGGCCCCACCGTTACGGCCCTCCCCGCCGCTGCCGACACCCTCGCTCTGCCGGTCATTCTAGCTGGCGGCGCCGCCGTCATTCTCCCCCGATCTCGCTACCGATCCCCTTCCGGCCTGGCACCATCCCAGCTCCCCTGCAATGGCTACCCGCGCTGCTGCCGATGTACACACATCACCGATCACTCTTTTTTTATTACTTTATTTTTAGTCGCATCAACAGCTAAAGTTATTAGCGACTACAATTATACAATTATAATTTTATCCATAATTATATTCACAAAATGTCATAACATATATATATAATTAACATTGTATGGCAACATATTTTATGTAATACATAACTTAATTGTATAATATCATCATATATCATTAAAGATGTTACAATTTTCACAAAATTTGATATTTGGTCGAATACAATAAGGTATCTAAAGGTTTATTTAGATTAGTAAATTTTCTTTCATGATTGAATTTAGGGCAGTTTTCTATTATGTGGTAAATTGTTAAATTAGTGTTACAAGTTGCGGGTGCCTTAGCTCCATCCTCATTGCCGTAGTCCCCAACCGTTGCTACAGGCATGGTCCCGATCCTGGCTCTTTTTCTCCCCAACGCCGAGTTCGTGCGCGGCATCACCCCAGCCGCCGCTGCGGCTATCTCCACCGCTGTCGACGCCCCTAATCCCAGGTCATCCCCGTTGTCGCTGCTCCCGTTGCCCAGACCTCAACTCTGCCAACTTCTGGCTCTCTCACCACCTCAGCACTGTCCCATCCCTACCTTTTCGTCCATCTCCGCGGACGTTGAAGCTCCAGCATCATCAGTTACCGCTGCCTCCGCTCCGACTGCGCCGCCTTCACGATTTCGGCTCTGGGCACGCCCCCATCCCTGTACCCCAACTCGGCCCATCCCCGCTGCTACCGGGGCTCCATTTTCCCTGGTCGTATCCGCAGCCTCTGTCCCCGGCCACGATCTCGTGCGGGACCGTCCCCCTGCTAGCTCCCCCTCCCACTCCGCCCATCTCCCGTCGTCCTCTGCCGAAGTTCACATATCGCCGGCCATCTTTGCTGCCGCCGTTCCCAGCTCCAGCCTACCTATGCCTCTCCCCCCATCCCTTTCTCGGTTCACCCCCAGGAACACTGTTCCGAATATCCCTGTTGTCGACCGCTCCCCGCAACCATCCCCTCCCCCGTCCCCCTCCAGCCCCGCCGCAATGGCTGTCTCCGACGCCCCCGCTTCGCTGGTCGACCGCGCTGCCGCCACCTCCGACCTCGACCGCCACGCTCCCGTTTCCCAGACCGCCCTCACCCTCCGTTTGTGTTCGGGGTGGGCCACGGAGGAGAGCGTTGACCTGTCCCTCGATAGATGGAAAAGTTTGATCGAGAGGCGAACGCTCCGGTGAAGTTCAAGGAGACACCTTCTCGGCGGACACCGCCTGAGGGAAGCATTTTCACTGAATGAGGTGTTAAATGTTTGACCGACACGGAGCTTAAATCATGTGCTTTCTTATCGTGCATAACATTTGATTTGATACAAAACAAAATATTTTGTGTACTGATTTGATACAAAATTTTAAAGACTTTTTTTTTAAATTTTACATCGTCAAACTGTACATACAATCAGTTCTTGTATAACAATCAGTAAATTATTTGAAATTACAACAATACATTTAGTTTAAATCGTGGTTACTGTAGCGGCTTGAAATTTTCAAGATGTGTCCGCTTTTCAGTCTTTATATGTGTTCACAATAGGTTGATTGGTACTAGATAGTTTAAATGTTTACCTATTATTTTCAGATACTACCGGCTTCGTGATGACTTGCTCAATAGATGAGATGTTTCCATCTTTATAAATTGTTTTGTTGATAACGCACTATGGTGCTCCGCATCAGTTTCTTAACCTTCCAGCGGGCGCGCGTAAAATGTTCACACCAGCAGGCGCGTGTCGTAAATTTTAAGACATTCAATGACTTAAAAAATCAAAGAAATTGTAGAACAATGGAATTTTATGTCGCATTATAATATCTAAGAATGATATTTACTACCAAAAACATATCCGTTGAAAAAGTTCGTATATAGTATCAAAAAGATCTTGTTCCGATCCAGTATCGTTCTGATGTTCGTCTTTATTTTCAACATTCGTTTACTGTCACTGTCACTATCCAATTCATGATCTTCCTCCGATCAGACAGCTCTTGAAGAATATTCTGATTTTCGTTCACGTGAATTCTTTATCTCGACATTTTACAGAAAATTTCGATTAGGACAAATTATTATACAATATTTTAGCACAACAGCCGGTGCGAAGCGTAAAGTTACGTCACTATGCACTAATCCCGAATAGAGCGTTACAAAAACTGAACATAGCGTGTAAACTAAGCAGTGGCTGCAGGAATGCATCACTAAAGATATCGGCAAGGAATACCAAGAACGCAGAAATCTTTGGCAACAATGAGTTGACAGCAAAACGAAAAAATTGCTATTGTCGTGAAATTTACGACAACGCGCCCGCTGGAAGTTTAACCCTTAACTGGTGACGAGCAGTCTCTGAGACCTCTGAGAAAAAATAAACGCTGAGTTCTCCTCTCTGGTTCGTTGCAATAAGTTTTGATTTATAGTACCTTCTCTCTATCTCTCTCTAAACTACACTTACACGCGAGACAGCGAATTCACTGACAGCCGTTCACCTTTTAGGATTAGTTGAAGTTTTGGAGCGGTCTCGCAGACCGCACATTGCGAGTAACGGAACTTTTCTTACCACAGTGAATATGTGTGAACGTACTGGACGATCTGGGAATGTGTTTCTCAAGGACACTACTTTCAATAGTACAGTTAATCAGTCCATAAAGTAAATCGCTGGTGATATTGACAGAGATGTGGACGATGATTTTGCGTTTGAAAGTATACGCGATGCAAATACTGAAGGGGAAATGATTAAGCAATGAGGTGATGAACTGAAAGAAGGGAAATAGAAATATTAGAAGAAATAAAGCAAAAGAAGAGGGAAAATTAGGAAAAGAGATGAATACTGTAACAGTTGTGACAAGAGATGGTTATTTCTAAGAATAAAGAGACAATTGGTTGAACAAGAGACTGCAGTCAAACAGCAGAAAGATGCATTGCACATTATTGTACTAATAGATAATTTTCGTATAAAAATATTTACAGTATTCAAATGAAGGTATTTTAATGCAGTGAACAATATTTCAAACAATTCTACGAGTTCTTAGACGTGAAAAAACGGTATGGAACAAATTGTTACCAGAAATTTACTCGGCTAGTTATAAATAATTATATTGTTTTCGTTAATAAAAAACAATTTTATTTTCTTGTTTATTATGCCATTGTTAATGTGGAAAAAATTGTCAAGTGAAATGGAACACCGAGAATAATCTGTCTAAAACTTTTGGGGTCTCATAGACCGCACGTAACAGAAGTTTGAAGGCACGTCACCTGTTAATGGTTAAGAATCTTCAATCAAAGTTTGATTCACTTCTTGGATTATGGTGCTTCACTGGTCCCATTATTCTATACCATAGATTCAGGTAGGTTCTATGAGAGTTTGTAGACAGTTTTAAAGAATAGTCAAGCAAGGTTATGTCAGGTTGCGGCACAGGTTTCTTGAGCGACAGCCCTTTGCAACCACGATGGTAGTGTAATAAAGATGTATGATAGTGTGAGATAAGTGGCATTATATTTCACGAGTAGAAATGTTACAACACGAGGTTGATCGGCCGATATTTTTATCATGTGTGCCACAAGTGTAAATTATTTTTAGAAAATCCTTTCTAACTTTCATTTTACTTTAATTCAGGTACACAATATTTATTCACGTTCCATGTTGCATTAAGGTTAATAATACTTGATACGCTCCAATGGAAGTGTTTTGTTTTCTTTGTTGTATTAAATTTTATTCATACATTTGAGCAAGGTTTCACTTTTAACTCGAGTGCTAAAATTGAACTTTTATCACATTTTTGTATGCCCTAAAAATAACTCCCCCGGCTTTTGCAAGTAGATGTCTAAAAAAATAATTCCCAGAAGAAAAAAGAAGAGCCATAAAAACATTTTATTAATAAATAAGAAATGTCTGCATTTTTAATAAAATAATTTATAATGATAATTAAAAAAACATCACGAGAGGGGTGGGTTAACTCTTGGTCTACAATTTTCAATTTCATCTATTCAAGATTAATTTGTCAGAATATATTTTTCTCCAAAATACTTCTGTCTTTTGTGGCGCAAATTGAAAATACATTTTCATTAGAGAAATAATGCGATTTCATGAAGAAAATACTCACCCTCAAACTGGGCGTAAAACTTTCAGAATTCTTTTGTTCCATGAATTAGATAGATAAACTTATAAAATTGGCATGACGTGTTTGAACGAGGATATGTATAATTCCATGGAGCTATGAATACATGGAAGTGGCATTACCAACCTCTGCAATGTTCCGCAAGTGAAGCCAGTCCGGCATATTGGTATGCCCAAAGCATGTGTCTCAAACATGATAATAAATGGATAATACCCATTTTTGAATGGCATTTAATAATCTTTGTAGTATTGAAGAGTATAATCACTGAAACGGTGAAGCTTTGTTACAAATTGCGGGGTCATTGTAGAGTATTTTAAGGGCGTATTTTCAATTTAAAAGGTCAAGAATACCACTTTACTAAGTGTGTTTCTCTGCCTTTGAAATTGCTCACATGATCTCTCACAAAAATATGCAAATTAATAAAAACTTAACACTACTAATATTCTAAAGGAGCATGTGATACACAAGTTATTACGAAATATTCTTAGAATTAGTATTGTCATAATATTCAAAGCCTGTCTACCATACCAGCTATATGATAAAAAAGAACATTGTCTTTTTGTACCGTTACTTTTTGTTTCACCATTTCTTTACATAACCATTAACAACTCTCATCTGAAGCCAAAAGGGCAGGGTCCTAATGTTTGAAGATTATTCATGGGCCAGTAATACAACTGATGCCGACATAGTGCAAAACTTTCAGGTTTCTTTGTAGAATACGTAAAAAAGACGTGTTCGTTATTCTTTTGAAGACAGCTTCAGAGAATAATTATTCCTGCACAATTTACTTCTATTAGGAGTGGTATAAAAGCTGGCCAAATTATTGTAACTGGGAGTTTTCACAATGTACGTATCTAAACATGTGCTACCGAAATCCTCTTTTTGAAAATGAACCACACTTAACTTGCTCTATGTACTAAGCCGACACTTGACTTTTCGCACAACTAATCCACTCTGCTCTCCTCCTTGGCATGAAGGAGAAAATTACAAAATTAACTAATATCTTTAAATTTTACTATGTTCGCCAAACCATATAAAGTAACTACTTACGTGAGAGAACTAATAAACGCCTTCCACAAACGATTTGTACAGCAGTAAGCCACTTATGTTACAATGACGAACTGTTACGAAATATTGTTAATCTGACTAAGGCTTTTAAATATTAAAAACTATGACAAATAGCACACCTCAACGCGAGGACGCCTACAAGTGTTTTGGTCACAGCAATACGGCGGATCGTTGCTTCAGATGACTTCAAGTTTGTGAAGTCAAACCATTTCTCCCTGTATTCCTAACTCCATGACTCATCTCAAGTAGTCCTTCACTTTCCTATAATTTCTAGGTGATTCACGATCGTGTTAGAGGAGACGGATGCTAATTTCACTGTTGATAATTTTCATTGGAAACTAATACGACTCTTAAGTATTGATTTTACACATTTTGTAACACTTTTCAAATCCATGTGAAAGAGAAGGTATTTATATCTAATTACATTTCTTTGTACACTTCTTATATATTTTGATGATCAGAAGGTTCATAAAAGGACATCTATTCTACATTTAGAATTTTTTACTGTCTTAAAAAACTGGACAAAGAATCTGTCTTAAAAAAACTGGACAAAGAACTGTCTAAAAAACTGGACAAAGAATCTGTCTTAAAAAAAAACTGGACAAAGAACTGTCTTAAAAAACTGGACAAAGGGAGAGAAATAAAATTTCAAATTTAAATAGAATAGATGGCCTTCTCATAACCTTCTGATCATCAAAAGATATAAGACAGTCTTAAAAAACTGGAAAAAGAAATATAATTAAATCCAAAGAAAGTGAGAAGATATTAGAATATATTTAACTTTGTAAATGCTGACATTCATCCCATTTTTTTGCGCGTCATAAAGCAGTTTTCATAAATGATTTTAATATATAGGGAAGAGTGTCATATTGTAGTAATTGACCATACTCTGACATACCTGATAATGAATTATAATGTGCAAATTAATCATGTAATAATAAAATTATCCCCCATTCATTAATTGCAATTAGCAATTGTTTAATCAATTACTTTTCTCCTCAAATTTCATGCAATTCATAAATTAATTTTCGAAGCGATTTAAGCAAAACAATGAATCTCTGATACTAGAAAATAATAAATCAAACTATTCAAAGAATATTGCCTGGTTTATATGTATCAATTTCAGAGTTAGAATAGTCGAACAATGAGTTCGATGTAGTCATTAATTTAATTATTCACAACGTAAAATGCTCGCAAGCAAAGCGCAGTCAGAACGTGGCTGTATAAACTTTGAAAGAATATTATACACTACTTTTTACCACATTCCGCACATTGTAAATCATTTTTTTTAAAATAAAATTATCGTATTAAACCCCAACCTTGAACACACAAACTAAGAGCAGTGCATTACTTCATAAAATCCGAGTATGCAAGAATTTTTGGCCAAATAGCTAAACCATGTGGATAAATGGGACAGTGTGGAATGCTCCTCCTGTATATTGTGGTGTGTGAAAAAGTTGTACCACGCATCTTTACTAAGGTCACTACAAGTATACTCTTGTTTTACATCTTTGAACCTTTCGGTGCCAACTAAACCCATCCTCCTCCCCCTGTGTGAAACGTATCAAAGACGTAAATGAGTAAGTTGTATCAGATATAAAAAATACCGCCCGGTTCGGCTGCAGCATAACAGTACTTTCTCTTTCTATGTAAGCAGGAGGCAAAAAAGTAAAAATATCAAGCAATTCTATCAAGACTCCGAATTGGACATTTAATTTGAGTCACTGTAATATATATTCAAAAAGACAAAGCCATGTACATGCCCAAATTGTAGTGAAAGTATTTCTACATCCTATTTATTAGTTGATTGTCGGTTTAGAAGTGATCTCACGGAAAATTTAAAACTTGATACTAATATCCATTCTCTATTAAACTGTACTTTAGCGTGTGAAATATTATTAAATTCCTATGTGACACAATGTTTTATATAACAGTTCCTTTTTTGTTAAAAAATCACATGCTTGTAATATTGAATGTAATCATTGTTGAATATTTTATATTGTTTACAGATAATGTTAATAAATATAGCATTGTGTACAAAAATGTAACTTTTATTGTTTAAATTTGTAAAATAGATTTTGATCGCTTATGACCAACAAATTTCACAGCGATCTAAAATAAAATAATATAAAAAAAGTAAAAAATATAGTTCAAAATATTTTTTGACTTTGTGTTGTAAGTTAATAATAGTTTTAAGTGACAACATTCTACACTCCATTAACCTGTGTATCACAACACGAAATATTTAGTTTTATTGCTTGTGTTCAGCTTATCTAATGTTTACGTTATCTGATGATTTTTAATATTATTATTGTATTATAAAAAATGTATCTTTAAATTTCAAAATATAAGAGAGTTAATACAGCCATGCTTTGTGAAGTAAGCAAATGCATTAGTTCTTAAAAGAAAATATTTTTCTTCAGTTTTCCCATTCAGATGAGACTAATTGAAATGAGATGCTGCAATTTACTTCTCAGGGGATGGAACAATCTTAATATTTAAACAGCTTTTTTTACTCACATTATTAAAAGAGTATGTGATTACAACAATTTGAAACTCACACTTATGTAACTGCATCGTTTACATAAAACAAATTCTGCGTCAAAACGCGTGGTGCCATTTGCACACACCAAGTGCGTCGGAGTTATTTTACGCACTTAATTGCTGCAAACGCCACGGCGCGTCAGTAGAGAGGAAAAATTAATTATCTACCCCTCCGGTCGCAATATATTCCGAGCGTCCGACAATGAAACGATATTAATTGCTCCCAACCGCAGAGAGTCCTCCGCCCGTCCGTCCGTCCGTCCGTCCGTCCGTCCGTCCGTCCGAGCGGTCGCGAGCGCACACGGCACAGCTTCCTCCGGGCGCGTGACTTATCTGCGTGAGGGACGACACGCTCACGACCTTCCTCCGGCCCGGCACGCGTCGTACTAAACTGAACTGGAGGCAGCACATTAATAGTAAAATACAACAAGCAAGAAATAAGTTACATCAACTAAAGCCCATCATTAATCGATCCCCCCATTTATTGATTTGCGGCAGCGATGGTGCAGCGGTTAGCGTAACGGACTGCTATACCCAAGTGGTGGATTCAAACCAGATCGAAGCCGTGGATTTTTAGGGGCGAAAAATTCCTTCGTACGCTCTCCTTCGGAGGGGAAGTAAAGCCGGCTGTCCCCATGTAGTGATTTGCTTGCATGTAAAAGATCCTCAAGACTAAATGAAGCCTCTGAGCTAAATTCAAAATCGTCTGTTTCGACGCCCCAGTAATACCTTCTTTCTCCGCTAGTTGGTGAAAGGAGCGTAGCGAAATTTGCGTGGTCAGAAGGAAGAGCAGGCCTCATGGCCTGAGACTCGCCACGTAAAATAAGGCATCTATTCAATTCAATTCAATTCCCACCTTCTCTTTCCAACAGTCATAAACATCTACAAAACCATCATTAGAACACTCCTCCTTTTCGCCCCCCAGTTTGGATCTCCGCCGCAAAACAAACATTAACAAGCTTCAAATAGTTCAGAACCATTTTCTTAGAACTATCACAAATACTCTTTAGTTTGTCACAAAGTCACAGCTCCAAGAAAAATACCAAATTGACTCCACACAACACCATATAATGTACCTCTCCACCAAGTTTCATCACTTCATACCTCAAATTCCACACCTAAAGAACTTCAGACTCCGAAAACCCCTTTTCACAGAACCAGAATCAAAAATAGATATCCCTATCCTTACCATTCCTAGTCAAATTTTCTGAAATAGATTGTTTTAGAGGTGTCTGGAAAAGTCTGCCTCACCCAAATCAGTTTATAGAGTAATTTTAAGTAAAATAGAATATAGGCCTTCACTACATATGTATAGTATTTTATGTACTGATCTACATATTCTCTGAAAAAATCAAATTAAAAAAAACGCCGTATCACGCACCGCAGTGCCACGCAACACAGTGCTACGCCACACTGGATGTTATAGCTGAGGTTACAAACGCATCGTCGGACTTACGCTTACCTGAAGGATTCTAGAGTCTAGAATAGCCGGAAGCTATAGATTGATTGCTTGATTTCTTACTAGTGATTTCGGGAGCGTCAACTGCTAAGGCCGTTAATCCCTTAAGTGTAGAGTGTGTTTTTTTGATCTCGGAGGTGGCGGTGATCTTGCCCCCCTGGATGGCGAGATTCGACTCCAACCAGCCTTTGGCTAGTGGGGTTCATCACAAACCAGGTATCTTCTAACAGCGGGCCACAGCCCCAGTGGGAACAAACTCTTAAGATTCCGACTGGTCTCCTGGTATATGTGGTAGTGTAGTGCATGTTAGTGTGTGTAAGTAAGGGGTGAGGATAGAACAAAGAGAGGAAAGAAAGATCGCGCGTAGAATATATCCCGCGTGGTCTACTACATCACACAAAAACTTGTTCTACCAGGAGCGTTAGCCCCGGGGTGGGCACTAAGCTTTTCGAGTGTATCGTCATCCCTCGCCGATGCGTCGGGCCGTCCTTCTAGCTCAGAGCTAGCTATCCAGGTGGTATCAGAGTCAAGACTGCGCTACTCACATACGCCGGGACAAGAGTTGTCTTTGCCCAGAGTTTGTTTGTTTGTTTATTTAAAGTCGCATCGACAGCTGGGTCATTAGCGCCCCAGAAAAAATACATTAAAACAGTAATTCATATATGATTAATTGAGGTTTACTGATTCAGTACAATGTATAGTAATTTACAATAACTGTTTACAGGATTGCAAAACAGGAAAAATTAGTAACAATTAAACATAATGAGATATGCAAACAAAAAACATGAGCAAACAAAGTTAAAACACTTGATAAACTATTAGTTACATATGCGACATTAGTTACATACATTCAACAGGCAATAAGAGAAAGGCCGTATGCCAAAGATATCCTACTACTGAGAAAGTGCTGTAGTGTGGTATAAACCACACGTATTTGAAGTGTTATTAAGATGAGGAACCATGTTTGGGTTTTACAGGTTCAGTATAAATATACGGTTGAATAGATTGTGTACAGGGTGATAACATGCACATGGAAAGAGAACATGTGTGTATCATGTCGAAAATATTTAAAAGTTGTCAGGTGATTAACCATTTTTCTGGGTCCAGTGTTGTATTCGAAATTGCCCATACAATTCAGATTTGGCTGAATATTCCACTCTCCTTATAAAATTGTATAGTTCTTCCTTGATATTCTCTCAGATTCAAGTATACATTCCAAACTTGTGTCGTGAAGATATCTCTGCCTGATATGTTGGAAAGTAGGGCATTTGCCCAGAGTATCAGGCGACTGCCACGACGAAGTCAAGTACCCACCCACGACGAAGCCAAATGGGGGCCCCCCGGGTCGAAACCCAGGGAGTCGGAACCGCTAACCGGTCTCCTCACTACCTCCCCTCGAGGCTATCGACGTCAGTCAGCCGGAACCTGGGCAACTCCTATAGGGAGGTTCTTGTTACCCGTCTCGACTTTTATGAATTTGGAATACACCAGCATGCTGCACAGGTGAAGCTGGCTAACGTATCCCACGCACAATCCTCCTAAGGGTCGGCAGGAAGCCACCTACTCACTGAAAACCGGCCTCAGGTTATCGACGTGAGTGCGTCATGAAACTCCAGTGTCCGGGTAGTCGCTTACATTCCGCCACCAGAAACCACGACTACCTACGCAATTGTAGTTCCCCCTGCGAGTAAGATCGCGCGCAGTACGAGCCCTGTTGTTAGAGTACTGCTTTGATATACGCCTGATATTGATCGGAGAAACTACGAAAACTACAGATCAGAGCAGCCATCCGCTAGAATGCTCCTATAGACAGCGGATGAACCTTTACTGTCTAGTGTCGAAAATCCTTCCGCCGCGCCGTCTAGAATGGAACCCCAAAACCTTCCGATCACAGGTACTATAGTGACATCAGATGAAGCCCTGAGCTACGTCTCCCGGTGTTTGTGATAGTTTTTTTTTTATTAAACCATTGTGTTATTAGTTGGTGATCGCGACCGGCTGCGCTGACCAGTAACTTTCCGTGGTTTCTTCGGTCAATATGAGGCGAATGCCGGAAACAGTACCCTAACAAAGAGGCAACGGATTGTGCACGATCTTTCCTTTCTCTTCCTTCTCCTATCCTCTCCCTTATAAACACACTTGCACTTACAAGTACTACCACACATGCTAGGAGACCTGTTCGGAGCTTAGAGCTTTTTTCCGGTTGGGGCGGTGCCGCGGTGGTGGGAGATAGCCGGAGAAGTGAAATCCTGCATCCCGACGTTATGTCGGCGCCGACTCTCACTGTCCAGTGGGGGAATAACACCGTCACTTCCCGTGATACAACATGCATCACACTTAGGAGACGAACGATCGTGACAGTGGACGCGCCCTGAAAAATGAAATTAGTAATCAAGCCACTTAGCACATGGGGGAGGCATTGACGTGATCATTGCTGTCTGTAGCATTTGGTAAAAAATGGACCAAAAATTAACTATAATTGAGTATAT
>JAHLJT010000631.1:216955252-216979177 GCA_031308135.1 Acheta domesticus | reverse complement strand
AAAAAGCATGCCTCTACTACTACTACTACTTCAACCCCTACCTCACTATAACTGACTGGCTACTAATGATAACAGCAGTAAGGGTATGCGCA
Organism: Acheta domesticus; assembly: GCA_031308135.1. Lineage (NCBI taxonomy): Eukaryota > Metazoa > Arthropoda > Insecta > Orthoptera > Gryllidae > Acheta > Acheta domesticus. Next base: position 216,979,085 of record JAHLJT010000631.1, on the reverse strand, counting down.
ATGCAAAGCCGTACAAGTGTGTCATTAATTCTGTTCTTTTTTCCCTTGAATCATACTCCCTCCCTTAGGGCATCCCGATGACATACAACAAAGTAGATTATGAATTTGCTAAACGAAAATGATGTTTTTCCATTTTATTCTTGGGTTTCATCTGACTTTAATTTTATCTACAGTTCCATTTTCGTTCATTTGGTTCACTATTTCATATTTTTCATCATCCTTCAAAAATCCTCGCATGTGAAATTATGTTAAAGTAAATCAGCAAATTTTTTGGCCAAATTATTGTTTTGGAACACGTCCCTCGACCAACAAGGAAATTTTCGTCATCAAAGCATTCATTCTAGTCAAAGAGATTTCTTTACTTGGGGCTAAGAGACCGAGCGAATGTGGATTATTGATTCTACAAATTTCGTGAAGATACGTGGCTCAGCTCGTTAAATTAGTGAATAAAGAAATGCTAGTTTGATGACAGTCAGCATGATGGAAAGCGTTGCATTGGATACCTCGTATAGCGATTTGTAATTGCTTGGACTGCCTTTCTGGATACTGAATTTCAAATTTGAATTTTTTCTTATACTATTGAACAGACCAATTGAAATCAAGAACGTTCTCTCATGAGAGTTCCTCATTCATTACAGTAAGTATTCTTCTTTCAATTCTCTGAGAAGTTCAAATAATAAACCGATAAGCTGAATCATTCAAACGCAATAAGATATATTTCCTCAATTGAATGTGCCACTAAACTGCAATGGACTACAATGAATGGCTCTGCAAAGAACAACTGAGAATTCTTTAGTAGAATATGGAGCGAAATATTACTACTAATACGTATCTAAATTGCTTTCGTATGTGTCTTTGGGAAGTTAATGATTTAAATATAGAAACACATTTTTCTCATGACCTTTCTTAGTGTATGGAAAGTACAATACTCAGTTTCTGAAAATTCACGTGAACGAGAAGTAAATATCGATTGGCCTGAATAGCCGAGGTCGCTAAGACAAAAGGGCCATAGCTGCCTTGGCTCGAAGAGTCGCGGTTTCGAATCTCGTCTCGGGCATGGTTTATTTCTTTTACGTGTTGTCTTTACGCGTTCTACCTACACTTCCCTCTACAGTTAAAGCAATCACTATATAACCAAGTTATTAAAAAAACGACCTAAAAATATAAGTTGATTGTTTACTAAGTGTCCCAAAACTGTGTTCATTGAAATGGCAATAACATTCCCATAATATGCACATTAATTTTAAAGAATATTAAAAAAATTTTCTTGTTGATTTCTTTCCTACAAATTATAGAGCATTTATCACATATTTCCAGAAAATCGCTTTATTTAGTTCAGAATAACATTCTATGTGTGAAGAAAGAGTAGAGCAAAGAAAAAGCAATGAAATATCAATAACACTCCATTAAACACTTAGTTTACTATAAACGTTCAATGGAATCTGGCTGTTGAATTTTCCTATTAAAATATGGAAACATAATGAATTTAATTTATTCAATTGCGTCTCATAAACATCCTCTTAAATTTTCCTTTATAAATCCTCATAATTCTTTTTAGAACAGCACCTAGAAATGCGTATATTATATGTTTAAAATATGATTTTATCCGGTGTAAAGTCTATATACAAAACAATACTGCAACGCATGAACGCCCAAGTTCGTTCATCTTTTGAATATTCCCCATTTCATCGCTGAATTTCAGTGTTTCATCAGAGTCGGCAAAACTCTGTATTGGAATTTTCAGGCATCGTTGGAGCATGAACATAGCGCTCGTATTATTCCATAACCTGCTTCATCGATATATCTTGCTCCAAACGTGCCTGTTAACCGTGGAACGCAATGTATTCTTGTATAGAAATCCGAGCTTGAATAGCCAGTCGGGTTTGCGTATTTCATTACTCTATAATTCGGTTTGTACATAAGAAACAGTTGTACCTGCTAAACATTTTATGAAGCTTTAACAAGCAATGCAAATTTATTAATTTGCCAATTTCTTTTTAATTTTAAGCACGTGACACTTCTGGTTTTTTATATTAGCTCGTAATGTTTGCCATACAACTACAGACAGATGATACAAATTTCCGGTTCTAATAGTAAGCAAGAACATTTTTTTTAAATTTTAAAATATTAACACTGTCCGAAATGGTTACAATTGTAATTCCAATTACTTGAAAAAGATTGATATATCTAAGGCTTGATTTTCATACTTCCTTGTGAAGAACGATTTCCGTGTTTTAGCGAACGCACATATGGCATTATGGTTTCTGATTCCCTCTAATCCAGGATCGTACAGTTGAACAGTAATGTACTGTAAATTGCCGACAAATTTTAGTTTACTCAAGATAGATAACCAAATCATCCACGCGAATTATTATTTGAATGAGTAGGAACGAATTATTATCCTCAAATCACGTTCCGTTTTTAGGTTTGAAAGCCTAGAAATATTGCTGTAGATCGACTGTATAAATATTGTAGTTTAATTAATATAATTTTGTAAGTCAATTAGATCTTGTCACCGCCGATGCATTTTATGCGAATATGTGCGTTTAATAAAGAGAGTAGATTTTGTCAATCGCTTTAAAGAAAACATTTCATAATTTTATTTTTGTTGTTTATTTAAGGGCGCGCTAACATCTAGGCCATTCGCGACCAGTATTGGGTTTAAAGGTTCTGTTACCGTGAAGATGACATGATCTGGTGGTTATAGGGGTGAACGGACGAACACAAGTACAACCATGCCCGAGGCGAAACTCGAACCAGCGATCGTTCGGTCCGAGATCGCTACGACAATACTGCTTTAGCCATCTCGGCCACGGGTATTAGCATTCGCATTCTTTCTTTCACAAAATCTAGTATAATTTATTAATCATCATACAAATATTTCACATGATATTACTTGAATAACCCTACAATTATATTTCTGAAACAGGCGTACTATTTAAACGCACTAACTCTCGCAATAAGCAAATCACGCTTGTCATTGCAAATAAAGCAAGAAACCACGAGTGCTTGGCTCAAAACTTATGCATCCGTTTATATATTTTTCCTGTGAGCAGATAAATGAATAAAAGAAGCATTTCAATTCGAATGTTTGCTGTTGATGTTTTTTCTCTTATTCCTATATTTCTAATTTCGTATGCACACACAAACTGAGAGAAAATTAAGCGGCCTACGGTAACGAGGGAAATGACAATGATTCCGCTGCATATCCAGGAATCGGGAAAATCAAAAACAATGGACAGATTTTCACTAAAATGTTCGAAATATTTAATTATATTATTCCGTCAATTCTCGTACTACGCTTGTCAAATGAGTTATCATAATTATTGCATAACTTCTTATGACACAGCTTACATCATGTGACTGAAAGGCTCCGAGAGAAGACTCGCCCTTTTTAAATATTGCTATTCACGACCATGCGTTTTGAACTACTGTTTTTTAAAAATATTTTGGATGTAAAGAACTATTGTTCTGAACGAATACTATTCCATGATATTGCGGTGTTCATGAAGACATTTTTTATTAAAATGGTTAATTTTATGCTAGCTCTAGCATTTTATTTTGGTGTTCATTGAGTAGTGTGCGTCCACTTTGGAAAGTCATTTTGTGTGGCTTTGTGGCAGCAGCAGTTTTCTGCTGGAGGCAACACACACATTATTACACTTATTGTCTTAATATCCATGTTTCAAAAAGGGACCTAAAATATAATATTAAATACCATCTAATAGGCTTAAATTTTCGTCCATGGTCAATATCAATGTGGCGTCGAACCTGCCTCTTTTCGTAGTAGCAAGTACTAACAAAATCAGTGTAAAACAAAAAAAGTTAATTAACCTCGGGAATCATTAGATTTCTTTGGGTTGAATGTGGGTGAAAACAAACAATATACTCGTATAATATTTATTTGATCATCGTTAATAAAAATGTGTAATCATTTTTTATTGGCGCTTATTTGTGTGTACTAAAAATATTATAAATAATTAAGAAAAGGTAAAAATTATATTCCTTTTCAAAGAGGTTTTATTCAAGAAATAATTTATTTTCCACTAGTAATTATGTTTCTCGTGTGAACATTTTCGAACTCCGTAATTCCGTAGGATTCCAAACGAGGATCACTAGTTCAGAGTAACTTAGGGTAAGGGATGATCGATATGCATGATCTTCTTCGTATCCGTGAGGTAAATAGACTTGTAAGCCTGACTATTATCTAGCAACCCTCGCTAGGTAGTCAATTGTGAATAATTAATACGATAGTGGCGGGATACAACGTAAAGCAAGAAACGATGGAAAAAAAACTTGAAAACCAATAGAAAAGTATTTCACCCGCAACATGAATCTACATGATTTTTTTAATAGGGTACAAGTGAACTAGTAATCTTTTTGGTACTTGTTTTCAATTAGAGATTATTACTAGAATGCCCGAAATTTAGTACCTACCTACTCCACCTGAAAATGTCGTTTCTTAATCGTGTCCGATTAAAATCATTCAAATTTCTAAATATACGGAGGTCGTTCGATAAGTAACTTGATTCGATACTAAGAGATGACGAAAGCAACTTCTGTGAATTTTAATTAAAAACTACAACAATATACGGTAAAATTTCATTGTTGCAAGTCATTATCACTCTAGCTCATTGTTGGACAGCGACTTGAACAAAGCGTTTGCGAGTCAGTGTGAAAGATGGATAGAACTGGAATTCGTGGTGTTATCCAATTCTTTTTATGGAAGGTAAAAACGCGAAAGAAATCCATAAAAGGATAGCGCCTATACTGAGTGATTCATGCTCTTCGTATGAGACGGTGAGACTTTGGGTCAACGAATTTAAGCGAGCCAGGACAAGCATCGAAGATGCCCTAAGGCCTGGGGCTCCAAAAACAGCTGTGACGCCAGAAAACATCGACAAAATCCATGATATTGTTTTAGCAGACAGACGAGTAAAAGTGCGCGAGTTAGCAGAGACCCCAGTTATCTCAAATGACCGAGTGCGTTTTATTTTTCATTATGAATTGAGCATGATAAGCTTTGCGCAAGATCGGTGCAGCAATTGCTGGCTGCAGAGATGAAACGAAAATCGCATGAGAACATCTGTCGAGTGTTTGCAGCTATTCAAGCAAAATCCACCGGATTTTTTGCGGATATATATATATATATATATATATATATATATTACATGTATATATATACACACATATTGTGATAATAATAATGAATTATTCTACTTTAATTCGCTAGCTCAGTTTTTGGGTTCTATACGATGACACCACGCTTACCTGCAGGCTGGTTGTCACCGGGTTGCCCTCTATACAGAGAAGCCGGAAGTCTGAAATTATTTCTATTACAAAGAATTGCGTATAATTTGGCACAACAATAATTTCATTTATTGAAATGATTTGAATTTTGTTTAACAATATAAATTCTATTGATTGCATGTATCTAGTTAATAACGCCGAATTGTGAAATGAGGCCCGTAGTTCATATCACCCTTGGGCTTCCGCCCCGAAAATCCCTCTTCGCGCCGGTCGTCGCCGAAGTCATCTGCTTCTCTCTTGATGTTTCAATCCTTGCAAGAATTGTTCCACTACTGTTCCAAATTCTATTCTCCCTATTACATATAACACGGCGATGTCCCACTTAAATTAATCAGACCACCTTCGCGCAGCTACCATCATGATGCCTGTCAACAAAAAACCTCTAGTTCCGAGCCCCCTCCTGCACATAAACAAACACATTCGTTACCTAGTAACGCTTCGCAACGTCCAGAGTAAAGCGCGTGTTTGTGTTCTTGTAATATTTGTATATTACAATATATGTGTATATATATATGTATATATATATATATATATATATATATATATATATATATATATATAGGATTAAAATACGCAAAGTAAAATAGTGCTTCGTAATATAGAGAATGCCTGTTGGGGAGAGGTCATCAATTACTGAATAATTCCCCAAACGTTATCCATTAAGCCTTAGCGCTTGAAATAAAGGGTGATTTCTGATATGCTTGTGTGTAACTTATGATTTTATATTTCTCCCACGAATTGAAACAATAATACATACAGCTTATAAATGTAATAGATTTGTGCTTGGTACTCACACGACATATTTGCAACAGCAATTAAACAAAGCATTGTTTATCACAGGATTTCCATTAACTGAAACATCAAAAATTAAAATAAATAATGATAATAATAACAATAAGAAATGTTAAGCCAAACTTATAATTGTAACCTAATACAAAAAAATACTACCAACGTCAAGGAATATTTCTGACACATGAAAAATACCACATTTATGGAACTAATCCTACAATATAGAATAAATTAACTCTTACACTCGTAACGCTCATAACACTCATAATTGCCAAGTGGATATCTGCTTCTCTTATCCCTGAATCACTCTCTCAAATTGTTGAATTGTCATTAATTAATCAGAGAAAGGGTTACGGCTGCTATCACAGGCAACCTATCCGTAGTGTTATCTTCCCTTCTCGCTCTGTCTTCCCGACGAATCAGAAGGCTTTAGGCGGCTTCAGATGTTCCTCAGGGTTAAATTCCGAGTGGTCGTTAGAATAGTGGACAAGAAACACTTAAATGCTATCACAAAGCTCCAATCGGGACAAGATCTAATCCCCCTCTGACAGCTCTCCTGACATGAGTGGTAGTGTAGTGAAAGTAAGTGTGACATAACATAAACCGTTGTCGTTGTGGACAAAATATATAATCGGCAGAGAGATTACACTTGAACGTACCTGTAGTCGCACCATTCATAATGACCATGAACATAAGCCCTTGTAATCAAGATACAATTGGCACTAAATATACACTTGAAATGCTTTATATAATATGGACGCGATCATGCTTCGATAATAATATTTAGTATACCATGAGCGCCAGAGAAGATTCTATGCAGCGTTTTTGAGCAATTATGATGATGAAGAATGGCAATTCAAGCAACAACTGTTACAAACTGCATTCTTTTCTAACGAAAACTCTGGATGTTCTTTGGATCTTGCTGCGGCGGTACAGGATAGTGTGCTGTTCTCAGATCACATAAACTTAAAAACTTGCATCGTGAGTTTTCACATTTATGTCGTATGTTTACGTTCACCTGTAGTGATGTAAAGGTTTTCATTCAATACCATGGTGCCAAGCTTTTGCGTTTTCCTTAAGTTTATCTTAAAGTTTCAATGTGAATGAACCTTTAAGGGGTGAGGTTAGGATGAGGAAGTGAAGGATAGATCGCTCGCGGTCCGTGGCCGTTCCGTTTGTTAGCGTACTGCTCCAGCATTCGCCAGGGATAAACCACCCCCGCCGATCGTTAGAAAATCAGAGCAGTGGATCGTGGGATAAACCAGAGCAGCCGATCATTAGAATTCTCATCCAGACAACGGCGGCTGAATTTGAACTAGCCGTACAGTTAGTGCCGAAAATATTGCCACCGTCGATACTCGAATCCTAGGACCTCCTGGTTCCAGGCGCTGCAGAGACAGCGGCGAAGCCGTCTCTGAGCTCACTCGTGCGGGCCTCAGGGCTGGGTTTGGGACGGCGCGAGGGGCCGTGCGGGGGCCGTGCGGGGGCCGTTGCGGGGGCCGTGCCGTGGCCATCCCTGCGCGTGGCCATCGATCGCGCTGCGTGCTGCGCGGCGCTGCGCGGCGAAGCGGTCGCGCGCCCCCGCGGAGCCGCATTTCAATTCGCCGCACTGGCACGCGCCAGCGTTCACGCATCGCCGCTGGCAGGTGATTTAGCTCGCCCGCGGTCATCTGTCAGCAAGTCGCCACTTGCGAGCGGGATGTGTACATCTAGCCATCGGAATGAGCCCAATTGCTTCGCTGGCCCGGAGTTGGGGCGGTCGGTCGGGAACGTGCGCTTCGATACACGGGGCGATGTCCCTGTTTCAGTTAGGTGAAGATTACGGGTTCTTAGAATGGTGGCAGTCGTTATCGTAAATACAATTGTACGGCTTCTCATGCCGTACCTGTAGAGTACGTTTGAGATTTGATTAAAGAAATTTAGAACAAAAATTTCATATTTCGATCATCTTTCGCTACAGCAAGATTTTACATGAATTTAAACTACTTAATTTGTTCCATTTTACAAATAAGAAACATCAGAAAAATTTTATGAATAACATAAAATTTAATATGCCCTAAAATGAAAATGAAATGTGATATACGGTTACACAGTTCTTTCAGTTACAATTGTATATGCGTGATAGCTACATTGATCATGCACCCTTACAACATAGCCTTACGAAGTTAGTTCATTCATCAATTTAAAATAAATTTATTCTTTTTATTTCTCTCCTACATCATACATTCCATACTAATCTGCTTTGAAGGAACATTTTCTCATTTCGTTCCGCTTGCATGTTGTGTCCCCGTAATAAATGAGAGCCCCCGACTGCAGGGGGCCGTTTGATGCGGTTATGACGCTTTTGGCGCGACCAACGCACCGCTTTGCTTTGCAACACGACACCCGACGGCGACACGAAAATGCGCTCGTCATGGCTTCGGGAACGCGTCGGTCGGGGCGTGCGCGGAAATGACGCGGCCCCGCCCCTCCGCCCCCGCGGCGCCGGTCCTTCCTTTCTCGCCTGGGGCGAGACGAGTGCGAAACGCCGAGCGCGGCGCGGCCGAATCCATCATCCCGACCGTGAAGCCCGGTCGCAAACGCAATCTCTATCGACGGCACGCGCCGGTAATACATGGGCGCCCGCCGTGGAATCGCCTGCATTGGCAACCCTTTGATGAGCGCCGTACTTCACGGTTCGCCGATAGACGCGGCTCCGCTGCCACCGTCACTCCACGTCCCACCCGCTCTCCGCCCCGCCCCGCCACCCCACGCCCCTCTCCGCCCCGCCTCACCCGGCCCTCTCCACCCCGCTCCTCCCCGCCTGGTCACGTCTTTACTCGCCACGTCCCTCCACGCCCGCCCCGCCCCGCCCGCGCCACCCACCCCGCTGCCTTCCCCGCCCCCTCCTCTCCGCCCCGTCCGTCCCGCCCCGTCCCTCCAAACCCGCCCGCCCCGCGTCCCGCCCCGCGACCCTTCCCGCAAACTGCCACGCTCCGCGCCGCCCCTCTCCGCCCTGCCTTGCCCTGCGCCTCCCCCTCACGCCACGCCACCCCTTACCGCGTCGTCCCTATCTGTCCCTTCCCGCCCTCCCGCATTAACCCCCCATTCCTCGCCTCGCCTTGCTTTGGTTCTCACGTCACGTCACGTCACTTCACGTCACGTCACGCCACGCTACGTCACGTCACGCCACGCTACGTCACGTCACGTTACGTCACGCCACGCTACGTCACGTCACGTCACGTCACGCACGCTACGTCACGCCACGCCACACAACGAGCCTTCCTCACTCCGCCCGCCTTGCCCCGCCCGGCTCCGCTGCACATCACAGCACCCTGTTGCGCAGACTCTGATTCTGCGCCGAGTTCACCCCTGCCACTCAGCACGACCTCACTTCAATTGCTTCGATTCGCCTCGCCATCGTCGTTCACCTCTCCTTCGTCGCCGCACGTCAAGGCAGATGCTCGTCTGCTGCTATAGATCCACCCGTCAAGAAATACCTCACTGCCATATCTGCATCAATATATTTTTACCTTACAACTCCATCATATCGCAATCATGGCTCTCTGTAGCTCCATTTGTTTCTCGTTGGACTTTCTGAATAATGGTCTTTCAAACTGGCGACAATCGCAACCATTTATGTACCTTTTTTGTACATTTTGTAAAATTTATCTACAAATTATGTACCTACATTTAGCCATCAGTCTGCAGATTATGCTCCAACTCAGGTCACAGGACTCATCTCTGTCCTAGAATTGTCCATCAATGTTCCAAAACCGGTACAACCATCACGTGCAGATACTAGACCTTAACAGTTTCCTCTATATCATCACCACTTCCACTCTACGTACTCCGCCTCCGCTCCCTTTCACTGCAGCTCTGGTTGGCACCTTCGTTTTCCACGACGACGTTCCTCGACTTCCATCGCCGTCGCAATCGCTCTCTGTGCTTGCCACCCCTGCCTCTCGTTCCGCCGATCGCCCCCATCACAGGGCGCCTCCGATCGCATCGCCCCGCCCGTGCTCCCCAGCGCGAGAAGAAATCAGCAATTGGAGCGACGCAATTGGACCGGTAGTGGCGCCAGCCGGGACGCCGCCCGCGCCGCGCCGAGCCGCGCCGCGCGGTCTGTGTAATGGAAATGCGCGCCGCGCCAGGCGGTCGCGCCGCACACTGGGTCCAAATGGGAGGACAAGGCGCTCGTGGCACAGAAGAGCTGATGTCAAAGGGGTTTCACCATGCAAATTCCTAACAGTATGGAACTGTAATTTGGTTTTGTATTTTTCTCCAATTTATTTATTCATTACAGCCTTCGAATTTGTTCACTTATTGTAGCCTCGTATGTAGGGCCAAGGCCCCCTGATCCACGCGAGGTGAAAACTTTCTGTAATACATTGAAATTCGTTAAAATTCCTTCCTATCTATTTTTCATGCTTACTTGACGAATGACAGTACGCATAAATGTTCAAACATTTTGAGATCAATCGCAACGTAAACTCTTTATGATGAGACGAAATTGCTAAAATGTATAAGCAATAAAATAGGACATAGTTATACTTTGCCATTGCTGATCTTGTTTTACGTTAATATTTGAATAATTTGAATAATTATTATTCACATATTAACGTAAAACAAGAGCAGCAATGACAAAGTTATTATGACAAAGTTTTTCAGCAGGCAAATCCTGACGATCAAGAAATGTCATTTTTAACTCTATTTCTCTGTAATTTTTGCATTAAAAATTTATAAAAATTGTTATAATTATAATCGGTCGGTGAAGAAAAGCTTCGACTATCATTATGTAACATGGAAAATAACGAAAGATATGAAACAATTTTTATAAAATTTAATGCAAAAATTACAGAGAAATAGAGTTAAAAATGACATTTCTTGATCGTCAGGAATTTGCCTGCTGAAAAACTTAGTTTATGCATGCTGAAAAATATACGAAGTTCATGAAAACAAATCACATCGATTTTATCTAGTTCAGATTTAGTTGGTATGGCGTCCCATTTTAGAAGTTCGCTTACTATCCTATGTGAACCATCCATTTAGCACAATAAAACGAGGATTTCTTGTATAGAATATTTTAATGGCCCTCCTTATTACAACCTATATGCGAGAATTGAAAAGATTACACTAGTGATCTTTCAAGCAATTTTAATGCATTTCAGCTGATACAATTTTATTAGAACATAATAAAATATTTGTGGTGAAAATACCATTCTGCATTGGCATCTTTTGCTCAAAAGTTCACTAGGAAAATACAGAATATTAACTATGTGCTTTTTGGTGTCATTTCAACCCTGGGTTGAATATTACAAATCTTTTGCAGTAGTGCATGCAGTGAAAACTCGTGGGCTAAATGACATCTACGAGCTATAGGAGAGGGAAGTTTTAAAAGTAGTAATTGAGAATATACTATTACATGTTCATGTTCAAATTAAAGTAAAAATGACATTATCTTACATGTGAATTTTAAAGGGAATCTTGGTGTAGATCAATACAAATTTAATCTTCTTGGATTAAGTCGGAGGTATAAAAAAAACATGAACAAACCGTTTCACTGAACACATTTTATTCACAGAGAACATTACGTTTGTATTAAGTCATATATGTAGTTGGGTAACCAGTGGTGTAATGGTGAGACAGGTTAGCTCCCATTTATGGGTAAGTGGGTTAAAATCCTGGTCATTCCATGTAACAAGCGCGTATGTTTTGTGGATTTTTTTTCGCTTGCTGTGCTTTGCATTCCACCATACTTTTATCGCCATCAAGAACTACGGGCATTTGTTTGACATACTGTTCATTTCTCATTTCTCTCATCCTTCTCTAGAAGGTCTCTCTCTCCAGCAGCAATTTAGAAAGCTCAATATAGAAACTGACCAGCGTAACCCGGCTGTTCTACTGATTTACTCACAAACTAGTCAGGTAAAATAAACACGTTTAAAGGCTCATTCACGTTGAAACTAAGATAAACGTAAGGGAAATTCAAAAGCTTGGGACCACAGTATTGAATCGAAACATTTACAACAGTGCAGGTGAACCTAAACATATGACATAAATATGAAAACTCACGATGCGAGTTTTCAGGTTTATGTGATCTGAGAACAGCGCACTATCCTGTACCGCAGCAAGATCCAAAGAACATCCAGAGTTTTCGTTAGAAAATAATGCAGTTTGTAACAGCTTGAATTGCCAGTCATCATCATAATTGCTCAAAAACGCTGCATAGAATCATCTCTGGCGCTCATAGTTTACGAAATAATTATCATCGAAGCATGGTCGCGCTTATTTCATACAAAGCATTTCAAGTGTATATTTAGTGCCGATTGTGTATTATAGTAATAACGTCTAGGGCCATCGTGAATGATACATCCACGGATAAGTTCATATGTAATTTCTATGCCGGCTGTATATAGTACCAATAACGACAATGGCTTATGTTCATGGCCATTGTGAATGGTACATCCACGGGTGAGCTAAAACTACATTTTGCATGTACTGTCGTTCACGTCAACATTTTCATTGGGAATACCCCTTTACTCACGTGACCGTCGACTGCTGCCCCTGCGTGAACGCGGAGAACACTGAACAGCATCAGAGCGCCTTAGAGCCTCGGAATCATGACGCCGACCCACTGTGCAGCGATGAGGAGGCGGCGGTGGCAGCTGCGGCGCTTGGCGCGGGGCTGGCGGAGCGAGCCGGAGGGGGGGGGGAGAAGGGGGGGCGCCGCTCCCAAACGACGTTACCGAGATCGACCTCGGTGCAGCACCGGCCTGGCCGCCAATCAGCCCGGTACGCAGGCGGCGCGCGCCGGGAGCGGAGCGCGGCGCGGCGCGGGTTCGGCTGCAGGGCGAGAGCTTTCGCAGAGATGGTCCTCGGAAAATGAGACAACATTTTAAGGCAGTGTTGTTAAGGTATATGCCACGAGTGGGAGTCCGTGGCACGAGTGCCACGACGAAATCGTTCCTCCACACAGTTCATTACCTCGCCACCGGAGACAACGCCATCCCTATTGTAAAACGGCGGTGTTTCTAATAGTTCCTTTCCTGACGCTAGTTGCGCAGAGAAGTTCGTGGCATGCCACGGTGCTACGACGCATGCCACTGACACCAGTAGAAGACTTTGACACCACAGTTTTAAGGTGTATAGTAGTAGTTGTAGTAGTATGTCCCTAGATCAACCACGACCTCTGATGACCCTAATTGGATAGGCGTAGCAGTTGCAGGCTGCCACCTTCTTAGATGTTGTTCTTGGGTCTTGTCAGGAAAGCAGCTGTTATTGCGCTCCTAAATCTTTGCTTTAAGATGTATACATGGGGTAATTAAGTCGCCTACCAACGGCATTTCAGTCCGAAATTTTTGTAAAGTTAAGGACTAATGAAGCACGTATTTAATAATATAAAAAAAATATTTATTTGGCGTGTTTGGGTGCGTAATTCAACATTGCCGGGCAGTTAACAGTTTCCCCCCATGCCTGGTGCTTGACAGTAAGCGCAACATGTGGGGAATATGTATTATCTTCACTGTAACTAGCAACATCCGCCTGCCTGAATTTTTCCTTGTCAAACAGCTACACAAACAGGGACAATTTTAAAGGAAAGCTACAACCCCATTTTACCTGGTCCGGGAATCCAACTCAGGGCTACACACCTCCAGCCCCCAACCCCAAAGCTTGCACGCTGTATGAGCCATAAATGAGCCATCCTACAGGCTACATATAATTATTAAATTAATATTATGTATTACATTTATTATTAAACAGGAAATCCCACCAACTATCGGTCATCCCCATAACTTCTAAACTGTTCCCGATATTGAAATACAGTTTTCGCTCAACAATGCGAAATCACGGGGCCAATGATATAGGGGAGAGATATTTAAAATATTTTTACTTCTCCAGAAATTTAATAATATTTGATTTTTTACATGGAACCATATATTTTTTTCTCATTAGCAAAAGATAGCTGCAATACTACGTCACTAGCAATAGACAAAGAGGAATGCAATAATGTAACGTATATTAATATTTTGATGGAATTTTGTATATAAAATTATATTTTCTGACATGATATTTTAAATTGAACGTACAATTTTTCCCGTAGCAGCCTTCGCAACTGTCACTTTTTAGGAAGTTGGCCTTTGCGGCCTCTCCGCTCTCTCCGCAAAAGTGCTGGCGCCGCAAATGCAATCTTCCCCAAAGCCGACATTTTCCAGAGTTGCTACCGGAAATCATGTACAATTAATTTAAAACCATATCAGTAATTATAATTTTATATTCGAAATAGTAACAAAAAATTAATGTTACATGATTGCATTCGCCTATGTATGATCGATCTATTGCTAGTGGGATAAATACATAGTTTCATTTAAAAATCGAAGAGATTAAATTTCTCGAAAACTAAAAATATTTCGATCAATATCTCTACGGTGCATTACTTGCCCCCACGATTCTGCACTGTTGAGTGAAAACTGCATTTCGATATCGGGAACCGTTTGGAAATTATGGGGGTGGCCCATAGCTGGTAGAACTGTGCACAAATTACGATAACAGCAATTTTGTTGGAATTATTTTAGAATAATTTGTGATAAACTCAATGAAAGTGAAGAAAGATATGATTTTAGGTTGTAACATGTTTCCCTAGATAATGGCGAACAAAACTTTAAGCAAATGTGAAAACATCAAAGGAAGAAATGTGGTAAATGTGGGAAAAAAATATGTGCGAAAATTATTGAGACTGTAAACTTAACTTTCTAGAGAATAAATATACTACAAGTATGCGTAAATAACAATTAAAATATTACTTCTAATTGAACGAGAAACTTTATAGGTAGACTACAGTGACAAGATGGCTAGATGAGAAGAGGGAGCTGAGAAACTTTACGAAAAATAATGTATAATTTAGGAATAGGTGAATGGAAAAAGAAGGAAATGATTGAGACGGACACGTGCCCTTAAAGAGAAAGTAGAGCCAGTTGAGGTAAATAAGAGAATTAGGTCAGGGGAAGTGGCTGACATAATTGTCAGTAAACGAGTGAGATCCACCAAACGAACAAACCGGGAAAACAGAGTGATCCAGCAAAACAAATATAAAGAACAATTAACATCACCGACAGAGCTAACGAGGATGAAAATGATGAAAAATGGACACTCTTGGTCGCTGAGATCAGTAATTAAACAACTGCATGGGTGGCGAAATTCCCAGAACAATACAGAAGCCTCCGAATATAGGTTAATGCTCAGGAATTGTCCGGTAATGCGGTCCTTGAATCCCGCGAAATACAATGACTCCGAGGGATCAAGTATTGTGGGGGCCGTGTAGGCGGACAAATGGGTATCGAGGCGTCAGAGCGGAACAAGCAGTGTGAATGGGTAAGATTTATGGGCGGTGGAGCGGTGCAGGGTGGGGCGGGGCGCGTGTCAAAGTAGGTAGCAGGACATGGCGGATGGCTCAGCGCCAGGCGCGCCGCGGGCCGGAACGGCGCGCCAGGCGGCCACGCGGGAACCAGGCCACTGGGGCTGGAGGCCACGCAGCGCCCCGCTCTCTGCTCTCGGTGCGCGGAAGGAAAATTAACTAGTGCTGCTACAACAGCACGGACATTCTCGCATTAATTGACCGGCTTCGGTGGCTCAGGGCATCAAATGATGACACTGCAGTGCCTGTGACCGGAAGGTCTTGAGGATGGAGACACACTACGTAGATTAGTAGAATTCAACCACTGAATTGAGAACAATTCTAACGGCGTACTGCTCTGATTGGTAGTTTCCATGATTTTTCTATTCATATTGAGCCATTGGGTTGAAGCAGCGCTAGGGATGGAGCAGCGGCCACTGGGACTGGAGGTCGCGCGGCGCTCTCTGCTCTCGGCCGGCACGAATGGGCTGGGAGAAAGGAAAATTAACTAGTGTTGCTACAACAGCACGGACATTCTCGCATTAATTGACCGGCTTTGGTGGCCCAGGGCATCAAATGATGACACTGCAGTGCCTGTGACCGGAAGGTCTCGAGGATGGAGTTACGCAGGGGAGTATTTTCGACATTACGTAGATTAGTCGAATTCAACTACTGAATTGAGAACAATTCTAGCAGCCTACTTCTGTGATCGGTA
The DNA here is from genome assembly GCA_031308135.1 of Acheta domesticus. Lineage (NCBI taxonomy): Eukaryota > Metazoa > Arthropoda > Insecta > Orthoptera > Gryllidae > Acheta > Acheta domesticus. The sequence goes on along the minus strand of JAHLJT010000631.1, from coordinate 216,962,898 downwards.
GTCTTCCGTGTTTTACCTATTAATATCAGGCGATTGTTAAATTAGCGCCCTAACACACGCGCAAGGGATGGAACAGCGGTCATTCGGGCTGGAGGCCACGCTGCGCTCTCTGCTCTCGGACGGTACAAATGTCGGAAGCAAAATTAACTAGTGCTACTATAACGGCAAGTACTTTCTCGAACCAATTGACCGGGTTAAGTGGCTCAGGGCATTAACTAATGTTATTGATGTTCTGTGATCGAGATGTCCTGGAGTTAGAAGTGGCAGGATATTCCACATTAGCTACATAGCTAACCGAATTCAGCTGTTGTCTCGAGGAAAACTCGAGAACTCTACCTGTCGTCTGCTCTGATTGCTAGTTTTCTGTGGTCTCTCCGATCAACACCAGGTGGATGCCGAAACAATACCGTAACAAACGGGACAGGGACCGCGCGCCATCTTTCCTTCCTCTTTCTTGTTCAATCCTACCCTTCCTTACACACGCTTACACTTATATGCACTACTACCACACACGCCGGAAGATCAGTCGGGAGATTAGGCCTTGTACCTGCTGCAGCAATGCCCCACTGGTGGCAGATACCTGGTTGGGGAAAATCCCCGCAAACCGACGGGTATTTCGGCCTTGGATTTTGCCACCCAGCGAGGTAAGAACACCACTATCGCCCATAATATAATATTCACTAATCTTACGGAACTAATAATAATAGCAGTTGACGCGCGAGAATCACTAATCGATGAATCAATCATCTAGTAGCCGGCTGCTCTCATCGGCATTTTCCTGAGGTCTCTCCTATCAGCATAAGGTATTGCTTCGGCAATCGCCTGAACACACGAGCGAGCTATGGAATAAAAGGCCACGTAGACACGCGGGTACCAGGCCTCTGGGGCCAGAGGCCTCGCGGCGCTCTCTGTTCTCGGGCGGCACGAAACTGGTGCGCGGAGGAAGATCAAAAGGGAAAACATCCATCTATAAAAGGTGATTTGAAATTGCGTTGGAACTCCAATGCGCATGTCAGCTGCGTCACGATATATAAGTCATGTGAGATACAATGCTCTTGTCAGCATATTCCCGCCAGAGAAGAAAATGATGCACCCCAAAACTGAAACGATACTCACACTCATATACCGTCAGAGTGGTAGGGTTTGCATCAATACTGTAAAACAGAGGATCGTCCCGTTTTTTTTTCAATTCCTGTCCCATTTTCCCAAAAACCTATATCGAAACGCAAAAGTGATCTTTGTTTTGCTTCACCCTGATTATCTGTTACTGCGCGCCACTTAAATATTATAGATCTTTACTTTCGAGAAACACCAAAATAAGGACTCTCTTGTGCTTTCCTGAACCATGCATAACTCGAAGGTCCGGGAATTTTTTAATATTTACATTCCAACACTACATGTAATCAAAGCAATAAAGTTTGTTCTTTTTTTACTTACTTACCGAAGACAGTGTGACGTAGCTAAAAGATAAAATTGCACATCAGATTGTTTCAATCCATGATTTTTATATTTCCATTATATTTTCAGTTATCTGGTAACGAAAATTGAAAATTATGAAATAACGCTTTATACCCTAACTTTATAAAGGTTCCCTTCTAATTTGCCTTCAAGTACTCCCTTGTTTTAAAGCAACTTCCTTATGATGGAACTTGAATAAAATGAAATTTTCCTTATAAATATTTATTATTTGTTATTTTAATCATTAAAAGATAAAAAATTACAGAATTTTAAATGTTGGATCAGATTTAATTTCGATTTTGGGTTCCATGATCACAAAACCAAAATTTTGCGATGTGACTGCACCTCATCTGTTATTTTAAATCTAAGATGAAAAATGCATCTCAAGGTAACAATGCATTCTAAAGCAGGGCTTCTGAGAAAGCCCTTGAGGTTGACTGCGCGACGCTGCTGCGTAATTTCAACCGCAATATTGTGCGCTTGGCGACACCTCACACGCATCTTACGCAAAATTATAGTGTTGCAGCATAATGTCAGCATTAATGTGGACACTTTATTTTATGACAAGGCAGCGTTTCAAAAATTTCTACATCTTCGGCGATGGTATTCAGATAGATAGATCAATGAACAAAGTGACAGACAGACGTTTTGAAACAAAACTTTTCTTGATATCAGGAACCACAATACATATAGTTCCACGTTAAAATGTATCCAGTAGAATATCTATGTAACAGACGTGCGCGAATATAAATTTGCCATGATTCAGACATGTCAAATGGAAGTGGACGTGAGAAGTCTGGAAAAGGGGAAACGAAACTAAATGACCCGGAGCCCAAGGGGAAATCATGCTGACTTGAAATGAGTTACGTTTTGGATATACAGAACAAGATAATAGAGAAAGGGCGATTCAATGCAAGAAATAGATCGCGAGAGGGAACATAAGTTTCCGCGACCGACATCAGTGTAGATCTTCGCTCCCCAGACTACGATCGCAGGTTTCGACCATCCTGAGCTATGAACGGATGATCAAAATGTTAACCAGTGACGCTGGTTCAAGGAAGAGATGTTACCTTTTGGAGTTTGCATTAAAAATAGTAACGTAAAAATAGTAAATGGGTGCGCAGGGGAGGCTACTCAACAAATACGAGGAGAAAAAAATGGTTTTAAACTAATGAAAAAACATAATTTAAGTTGAAAATATAGTGTTTGTGCGGAATAGAAAAGAACGGAGGGAGAAGAGAATCAGTAAATCCCAGAAGATCAGTGTGAGCGTAAAATAGAAGGTAGAAAGGGAGAGATAATCTAACAGGGAAGGGAGAGAAAATAAGAGAGAGAGAAATGCAATAGTGAAGAAGAAAAAAAGAAAGAAAGAAAGAAAGAAAGAAAAGAAAGGAAAATGCAAGAAGAAAGAGAAAGGGGAAAATAAGATAGTGAGTGGGAACAGAATTAAGAAGATAGGAATCAGAGCTAAAGCGAGGGAAGCTGGAAGAAAGAAGAGTGGAACACTAAGAAAAAAAGGTAGGAAAGAAGAGAGATGAATAGGAAAGGGGAGAAAGATAAAGAAAGTACAACAAAGATCCAAGAGCAAATGGAGACAACCGAACGAAGAAGAGAGCGAAAAAAGGAGAGAAGAAAATCGAAATGATGAGAAAGATAAAAAAGAGAAAGAAGAGAGAGAGCGAGGAGAAGAAGAAGAAGAAGAAGAAAAATACAGAGCAAGAGAAGGAGGTAGTGAGGTGTCGCGGGGGTTGGGTTGGCGGAGAGGGCGCTCCGCTGGGCCGCCGCTGGGACAGTGGTAAGCCGCGGCTGCGCATGACCAAGCGACGCGAGGCGGGGGGGAGTGGCAGGGCGGGGAGGGACGAGGAGTGAGCTGGGACCGAGGAGGGGAGGGGAGGGGAGGGCGCAAGGGAGAGTCCACCCGCGCCCGGGGCAGCAGGCTGTGCACGCACGCACAACAGTGAGGTACATAGGGTTACGCACGTGCCGTGAACTCTACTTACAAGGCGCACCGTTTAGCATTCCGCACTCGTCAAGGAAGTTGAATGACCGTTATTTTTCGATACTGAAATAAACTCTTCACTTCACAAAAGAAGAAATGAAAATATTTTTTAATGAAAAATCCTTGCATAAGGTATAATTGCGAAAGCGTGTCACCATTGTTTGTTGTACGTCATTTCTGTAGGCCTTTGTGAACGTGCTCTGTGCAAATGTCGAATCTCGAAAATCTTCCCATACTTTCTTTTCCCGTTTTTTGTGCAACCATAATTGTCACCGCGAAGTGAGGCACGCCTTTCCCATTGTTTTTGGATGCACGGAATATATTAGAGGGAACATCCCAGTAATTTGTAACTTGTCAGTTGGGTGTTTCTGGTACTCATGGCACAACCCATCGACTTAGGTGAATCAAGACATCAACTGATATCACTGCAGTACCTCTGACTGGGAGGTTGTAGAGTTCAAGTCCCAACGGTGTCCCACACTAGCTAATGGCTAGGTCGAGTGTACGTATTCGAATTCAGTCGCTGTCTGGAGGAGAAGTCTAGCGCCCGATTCCTCCTTATCGGTAGTTTTCCGTGGTTTCTCCGATCAGCACTAGACGAATGCCATAGCAATACCCCACCAAACGGGCACGGACCGCGCGCGACCTTTCCTTCCTCTTTCTCACCTTTACTTACATGTACACTTACTTCTTATTCTTACCTTACTTACATATACACTTACGTGCACTAGAACACCCACACATGCCGAGAGACCGGCCGGGAGCTTAACTTGTCTCGGCTTCGGCGGTTCTCCACTTGGGAGATAACTAGTTGGGTAATACCGTTGGCTGACATGTAAGTCGGCGTCGATCTCACAATAAAGCCGGAGAATATCACCCATACCCCCGCGATTAAACATACACTACACTTACGGGACGACGACATTAGCCGTTGCCGCGCTCGGAACACTAATCAATCATAATTGGTGCTGCTGACACCCATGGCGTACCCTAACTTAATGTCCGAATAGGGACGTAAATTTAAAGTTCGCCCTGTACGCCAGTTTTCCCAAGACTAGCCTGCGCAGGGTGCAAGCAACAGTCGCGTCGGTGCGTTGCGTTGCGTTGCGTGCGCGGCGCGGCGCGGCGTTGGGGCAACGCGGCGCAGAAAGTGAATATTCATCCCCCTTGGCCCCCGTCGCCCCTTTCCATCGCCCTCGCCCCAGAGAACACGTCGCCGCCGCCGCCGCTGCTGCTGCCGCTGTCGCCTGATAACCCGACCGCGCGACACGCGTGACAGCCCAGCTGTCATGTAGGCGGACTCGGACTCGCGCGGGGAATTCCCAGTTAATATGAACTTATTCGCAGCCCTCGGATAGTACAACATTCCTTTAACGCTCCAACTCCACGGACCATCGTAATAAATAAAGTGAAACTACGGCTGCGGTGAAATAGATATAGTGGGACATCTAATACAGTACGAGATTCGAGAATAATTGATGAGGTCGTTAAGTCAAGTTTGTTCACTGATCGGGTGGGTATTGGTGTGTGTTACGACACGAATCGACTGTGAAAAAAGTTTAATTAAAAGTTACATTGCAGTTGACATTGCAGGAAATGTTGATGACTTAAGTTCCTGTGTTAATGAGAGGCAATGTTTTATTAATATCAACTCCCTGAAATATAATTATTACGAAGCCGTCATTACTAGACAACAGCAGGCCATGAAATATTAGGAAACTGTTTTCCAGTACTATTTATACAAAACTTATATTAATTTCGAATGTTTCATTTAGATAATTAACTAAATTCTAATTGGATGAAAAAAATTTAGAAAGTACATTTCGATTTCATAGTGAAAAGAAAATTACGTCTGTAAATTCTAATAGCACCAATATATCTTTCAAAAGATGACGCAGAAATTTCCTCACGTTGTTCTGCTTAGTTATAAAATATCGAATATTTTCAATAAAATAATTGAGTAACAGCAATCTGTTTTATTTAACAACGCATTTATGCGTTGTGGTGTTTTGTATCTCTCTCTGTTTTTCCTACACCAACTAAAACCCAGATTAAGCATAACAAAGTTGTTTTCTAATTTAGTAGATGCAACTTTTAAACTCGTAATATCTTCCGTTGTTGTTTTGCCAAAAGTATTAGTATTATTAAAAGGGAAATTTTAGTTTACATAAAAAAGAAAGAAACCGCCAGGATCCAACAAGAGGAAAAAGAGGATTCGTGACTTGCTAGCAAACAGTTGGTGGGTTTACTCGCTTTGCATCCCGTCGTTGCAAATGGGAATGAAATATTCAATTTAACTTCGCCAGGCGTCCGAAGGAGCTGAACAAAAAAACGCGCAGGGGATTATCTTCTAGAGTGAAACTGTGCAAGAGTCGAGGAGAACGGCTTGGAATAACCAAGAAAAATATGGGGGATGAGGGAACGATAACTCCAAAGTAATTCCCCTTGAAACAATTTTGATATAACTCTTTCACTCATGTCTGTCCGCGTCGTAAGGTAACCAATGCTAAGCTAGGATATGTTCAAATTAAACCAATCCCAGATGTTTATCGCCATCAGTATGTTATATTTTCTATCGATGTAAAAACTTTGTTTACCTCTTAAGATTAACGATAGCAATGTTTTCAGCTCCAAAATAGCTTGTGCGCATCAATATAATATTAAAATGTGTCGTTTTGGTAAGGTTTAAAACTCTGGAACAGAATCTATTATTGAAGATTCAGTTCCCAAAACAGAGAAAGAAACAGAGAAAGTGTGTGAAGCACTTTCAAGAATTTTGTGAAGAAAGAAAATACAAATGAACAACACAAACTACAAATGAAGAAATACAGAATTACTAATTAATTATAATATTTTAGGCAATTAATATACGAAGATTAGATGGTGAAGAGTACAAGAGTAAAATGCTATCAAAACTATGTGGAACGTTAGAACCAAAATCATCCAGAAAAATATTTAATGAGTACACACATGTGTTCAATCCATTCAAAATTGACGAATTCCGCTGCTAATTCATGTTGTACATCTTCCATTTCAAATACTTATACGGAAGGCCAAGACTTGAAAACAACTTCCTACAACTTTAATGATTGTGCTTTTTAATAATGATCTTTTAAGTAGCCCCTGTTATAATTGTTTTTCGAAAGTTTTTATTACCATAAAATTGAAACATATTTGAAATCATTTTTGCATTAAACTGTTATTCAAATGTTACGTGATTATAAGTTATTCCAGGAGGCAGTGATAAGTGGGAGCTGAATGAAAGTTTTCATTTTTCGGTTGTAATTTTGAGTAATATTTCCCTTTTTTGTAATTGCTGTGATTTAAATTATCCTTTCGAATCACGTAAAGTGTTTATTAGTGAAATAGTCACACTAAATATCACTCGAAGTGCTGTGATATTGCTTATGATAATAACACATTATGAAACGGTGTAGTGATGGGTATTAATACACAAGTGTGTGATTGTGATACGAGCGAGGAAGGAGCGAGTAACTTAACACGAGTGTATTAATACCCATTACTCGGGTTTAATACGGTACTTTTTTATGGTAACTTTTATAATTTAAAATTTTACATGGAATCGTTTCTTGGCAGTTGACATGTAGGATTTTTCCAAGGTCTCCTAGCAGCCAGCTCCCTACCCTATGCTGCCACAGGTGCCATTGGTTTACCGCTGCGTTAATCAAATAGGATCAAATTGAAATAAAGTTTTAATTTATTTTATATAATATTAAACGTAAATAATTACTAATAATGAAAGTAATGAAAATGAGAAACATAATATAATATTAAATTCATTTTTAATGCACACAATAGAACGAAACATTTGATTCTCACAAATTCATTCAAAGAAACGATTACCAAAGATTAATTGTCAATACTCGGCTTGTAAATTTCTCCGCGATTGTTCAAGAACCTGTATCGTAATTAGTATCATTACGCAACGGGTTGCAGGCCATTTAATGACAGAATTCTACAGTGAGAGTAGAATAATAGCAGAAAAAATCCCAAGAATAAATCATATTTGTTAAATTATTTTATTGTCATGTGTGTTTCTTTTATCCGAATGTTAGCTTTGGGGAATATTAATGTTATTAATAGTAAAATAAATTCGTGTAGTAAAATAGTTTTAGAAACAGCTCATTCTGATTGGTCCTTCAGTGTAGGGTTGAATAATTCAGTTAAC
>JAHLJT010000631.1:216890044-216954252 GCA_031308135.1 Acheta domesticus | reverse complement strand
TGACTATAGATTATTATCGAGTGATTATGTGCAATTATTTCTGTTATTATTATTTTTGTATGCTGATTACTATAAAATGGCAAAGAAAGATTTAAGAAAATTTTAAAAGGGCTCTATGCAGGTAAAAGTTTGGAATTCTTGTTGTAAATGAATACTGTATTTCAAGTTGGATGCTTTATATTTTGAAAAATGTTTGTTTACGTACTTTCCAATATTTCAATGTTTTATATCAGATGAAAAAGAATAACTAGTGGTGCCTAAAACAGCACGTCCTTCTCGCCCGTATATTCAGGTAAAATTAGTGAAAAGCACTGAAATTGTTCCAAGAATTGTACATGGCTTTATTTCAAATCTATCTTAAGGAACAGATTGCATTAAGGAGGAAATCTCTATCTTTAATATTTTAGTTGTACGAAGACCCCTAAAAATTTTAACTTTTGCAACTAACTAAAAATCAGGGATTTCAACGAACATGAGACCTACATCACTCTCTTAAAACGTCCTTCACACTATCGAAAAAGAAAATTTAATTAAAAGCCATGAAGCCTTTTTTTTTTTAATTTTAAAAATATCCCTGGGTCTTTATGTAAAGTACCCGCTAAATTAAAATATCGGTTTCAAATTCAAGGACCACGACATCATTCAGAACATTGGGGAATATCAACTTTGGAGAAAATCAACTGAACGGTTTTCGCTGCTAGCAGTGCTCACAGACGGATAGACATGCGAGTAGACGGACGGGCAGACGGGCGTTTTGCCTCATTCGATTTTTCTGTATCAATAACCCAAAAAAACATGGATTCTGGCTAAACCACTACTCTCTACTCCGTAGCTAGAAAGTAAAAATCGTCACCTAACTCTCTTTTGCAAACGATATTCAAAGAACATTCAATTATTTTTATCTTCTAAATGTTACTGGTGAAACAGCTGTTTTCTTAATAATGCGTAGTATATTCTACTTCACGATGGAGTATTTCATTGGCACAGTCCACCAATGCAGCTCTCTGCAAGTACGATATTGCTGAAGAGGGCACTGCAGCGAGAGATAGCCTGCGAGGTCTGACCGCAGCCAGAAAGCCGTCATGTATTCGCGAAGCCGGCAGTAATGAAACGTGGTCGCCACGAGAAGCCCCTGTCATGATGGACGCTACCCATTCACTCCAGAGTTCTACCCGACTGCCCACCCCAATGCCCACCCCGACTAACCCCCCGACTACCCACCCGACTACCCACCCCACTGCCCACCCCACTACCCACCCCACTGCCCACCCCACTGCCCACCCCACTGCCCCACCCCACTGCCCACCCCACTGCCCACCCCACTGCCCACCCCTGCCCACCCCACTGCCCACCCCCTGCCACCCACTGCCCAAAGCCCACCCCACCACCACTGCCCACCAACACTTGCCCACCCCACTGCTCACTCCATTGCTACCCGTCTCCTCAATCGATTTGCCCTCCCCATTGTCCACATGACAGCTCTCACACGAGTCTGCATAGCAGCCCAGAAGACCGCCCACACTTCTCACATGACCATAGCATGGCCACACACACCACGCACACATAGACACCCCATCAAAACGTACACACGACCATACACGATCATATCCACACAAATACGAGCCACATCCGCATACACCAACAATCTCTTCACAGATACATGCCACATACACGAACACCTAAACACACACACAAACCCTTCACCATACACGAACATCTTCACACATACACGAACACCTCACACATTACGAACAACCTCACACATATACGAACACCTTCACACATAATACGAACACCTTCCACACATATCGAACACCTTCACACATACACGAACACCTTTCACACATACACGAACACCTTCACACATACACGAACACCTTCACACATACACGAACACCTTCACACATACACGAACACCTTCACACATACACGAACACTTTCACACATACACGAACACCTTCACACATATATAAACACCTACAAGCATACACGAACATTTACACCATAGCGAACATCTACATACATACACGAATATCTACACACATAAACGAACATCTACACACGTACACGAATATCTACACACATACACGAATATCTACACACGTACACAAACATCTACACACCTACGAACACTTACACACATATACACACCGGCACATACACACATATGCTCATACATACGATCACTCTAACGCACGTTCATCCGTTTTCACAATCTACTCTGCCGACACATTCCAGTTTCATTCCTTTCCCCGTTCCTTTACAACACAGTCATCCTTTCTTCTTTTACCATACTATTCGGAGCACATATCTGCCTCTCATATACGACCATCCATCGAACCTTCTCATTCACCTCAGCCCGTCCATTGACACTTCCCTCACCTCCCGCCATTCATCCAGCAGCCTATCTTCCTCGCATCCCTCCCGCCGCCCCATTCATCGTGCGAATTCCCGTTCTCCGAGGCTTCCTGCGAAGACGCCGGGCGGCGCGCGGGGCGCTTTGACGCGGCGCGCCTCAAAGCCGTCGCGCCGCTTTGTGACGCGCCAGTTCGATCAAGCGCCGATTGCGGCGGAGGGCCGCGAGGCACGGAATGGCGCTGTGTGGAACACGGCGTGGCGCGGCGAGACGTACTGGGGCGGGAATTGGCGGGGTGGGAGAATCGGAGTGCGGTGGGGGTTGGTCGGACGCAGCAAGGTCTGCGTGGCGGGTTGCAGGAAGGCGGGACGGAGTGAGGGAGGACGGGGTGTGGTGGGACATAGCGATGCGGGAGTGGCGTGGCGGGGCTGGTCGCGGCGGGCGGGACAGGACGCGCGGGGCGGGAGAATTGGAGTGTGGCGGGGAGCGGCGGGTCGCAGCAAGGTGGTGAGCGGCGGGTTGCAGGAAGGCGGGGAGGAGTGAAGGAGGACGGGGGTGGTAGGACGCAGCGTTGCCGGAGTGGCGTGGCGGGGAAGGTCGGGACGCGGGGCGGGACGGGACGGGACGCGGCGGTGCCGTGAGTGGCGGGGCGGGGCGGGGAGTGACGGGGAGGGAGAATCGGAGTGCGGCGGGGAGCGGTAGGACGCAGCAAGGTGGTGCGCGGTGGGTTGCAGGAATACGGGCTGGTTGGAACGTAACGGGGCAGGGCAGGAAGGGACGTAGCGGGCGGGGCGGGGAGCGGCGAGGCAGTGAGGCGGTAGGGCGCGGTATTTTGGGGCACGCCTGGGTACTGCGGGTCGCAGCAGAGCGCGGCGGGGCGGGGCGCGGTAGGGTGGGGTGTGTAGCGGCGGGCTGGGCGCGGCGTGGCAGAGCGGGGCAGGGGCGGGGCGGGGCGGAGTGGTCGGGTGCGGTGCAGCGAGGAGGTGGGAGAGACACAGAGGAACCCTGCGCCCCCAAGCGCCCTCAGAGTGTCCGTCGCAGCGGCCCCTCTCTACAGAGGGGAAACCCCGATGGGATTAGTTTCTCGGAATTGTTTCATTCTTGCAAACTTGTAGAGAATTTGTTGAAATGTACACACGAAATTTATTATTTTTATTTTATTGAGAATTTGTTAGCAGAGTCTACCAATTACATATTAGTATGTGATGGTCACAGTTCGATCTTACACGTATTCAATTTCAATGATATGATAATAATATTACTATAATTAATAATATTCCGGTTAGTATAAGAGGTTTCCTACATTTTATAGTTTGTCTTGAAACAAAACAGTTATGTGACTTGTAACGTAATACGTAATACAGTTGTTATACAAATTACCCTTATAATTCAAACAGAAAGAAATGGATTCATGGTGTCTACGACGGAGTAGTAATAGTATGTAAATAATAGCATTAATACCTTTTATGCTTCTAGGAATTAGCCTAAAATTATTCGTTTAATATAAGTAACTGTACCTTTAGAATTTCAGTAATTCTTATAATTTTAGGATAATTTATTCATCTGCCTTAAAATTGTATTACTATCACTGGTTCCAGTAAATAGTTAAAAGAGAAATAAAAATAGCACCATTCATTTTCATTATAATGTAGGGAGTTGAAAACTATGCTTCATAAATAATATTCTACAAACGATTTTACTTTCAAGTAAAATGAAAAATAATATTTCCTCCGAGAATTGAAGACATGCCGTTAATCAGTGTTAACTCGCGCGTACACATCTATTTTATTTTCATATCAAATCATAGAGATTTCTACACGTTAAGCAAATTGGGTTTTAAGAGTCAAAGAAAACATTTCGGTCAGTTAATGCATTAAATTAGAATGTTGGCCTTTTCTAAAGTATCATGATTTCAGTTTTTACGCATTTATTAAAAACATATATTTTTTCTTCTAAATAAATTCTGTGGTGGCAGCAGAAATCGTGTGATAAAAAGTATTCATTCTAAAGTATTCATTAGTTAATGTAGTGACTTAAGATTTTTTCTATAGGTTTCTTCAAGAAACTTCCTAAATTAAGCAGAAACGTTCCAAAACTACGACGGCAAATGAACCACAGACACTTCACACGCTCCGTAAAGCAACAGAATCTGTTAAATTACGTCAATAAGAAGCACGAATGAACGCAATAAGAAAATTACAACCACCCTATTAAAAGCACGTCGTTTTACCCTCTCGTAAAAGAAGTATGCAGAGGCACTACGACGTATCAAAAAACAGATTCTCTTCATTGCGTGCGCTCCGCACAGTCTCGCCACCACACCAGCGATAAATCACACAGCCGGGGAGGAGGGTAACGAGAACTGGGTCTCGGCGCTTCGAAGAAACAGGGCCGGGGGTTGGGAGGCTCTTCACAAGGAAATTCCAGGCTGCGAGAAAACACCGAGAAAATTCCAGCCTGGAAAGTATTACGTCGCAACGTCCTTCCGCTAAAAAAGATCTAATAAGTCAACAAAATAGAAAAAAACTCGAAGCCTGTGGAATTTGAGTTCGCTCGGACCGGAGGCTGTGCTTGATGTACTGCCTCATTACGGAGCTGATTTTGTATTCTGCGGGAGCGGTGGGCGTGACTCCGGTTGCTGAGGGGGGAGGGGGACTTTGACGCAGGAAGGCTTGGCCCGGGGGACGGGAGGGTTTTTTTTTTCAATGGCCGCGTTTGTTCATAATGAAGGGATAGGCCGTGACTTATAAAGCTGATGCCTCACACAGATGATCAAACAAACGTGATGCAAATGAATCACGGCAGGGCGGCCATCTCTCTCTTTCGAACATTTTAAAGGGATGTTGCATGGTATTGGTGCATTCAATAATTTTTAAAGTAACATCACATGCATTTTCGAGTACATTTCACAATACCAGATTCAATATGATTGACAAATGATTAGACATAAAATTTATATTGAATTTGGTTTAAATACTAATATTTGACAACAAATAAAAGTTATTTTGAAAACCTGAACTAGTATTCTTCAATTATAATTGAAATTATAAATGATATTTCAATAAAAACATTGAATATGGATTAATTAAAACATATGTGTATTATTCACTTCACATACAGCAAATGATGGCTACTTATTCAACAGCCAGTAACATCGCTTAAGCATATCTTGTGTAATATACCCAAATTGTTTGTTTGAACTTATATTTGTTCAGAGAAGAGAAAGAGATGATCTTAGGTGCCTCTGATTAGATGATATATTGTTTTATTTGGTTTAATATGTAGTCGGAAGAAAGAGGAAAATAACTTTTATCACACAAAAATTACATTCAAAATAACATCTTCATTTCCTGTGGAAAATGTTGCCGTTTCTTTTGATGAATATTAGCATATGTGATACAAAGCTTGCAAGTTTTTTTGATACAAACATTCAGTATGTACAAAACCCAAGCTCAGCTCATAGATATTCCGCAGTATTGCGTCACAGTTTGAATGCATGTTGTTACTCATGTATGTCACATTAAAGTCCATTTATATTCACATCTGCTTCACACAAATTTAGAAACAGGCAAGCAAATTGATTTTAAATGAGAGTTATGCCGAGCAAATTTGCCTCAACGTTGAGTGCTGAAGAGTGCCAAATCGTTTTGTATGAGTCTTTTCGTAATATGATCATTTCTGGAAGAAGTCCCTGCTCAACTAAAGAACGCTTGGTGAGACCCAGGATCTCAACGGCCAAACTCCATCTTCTCTTCTGACACTTCCATAAAAACTCCATCACCTCATCATTTGAAATCATCTTTTCAGCTCCTACAAGAGTAAACTTAAAATGATCTCAAAAAACGGAGAACACAAACAATGTTAGCCAAAGAAAGGGATATAACGTTTCAAAATATGCAACGTGAATTTTCAAATACCTAAGTGAAAAATACTTCATTCGCAATCACATTTTCTGCAGTCACTGACACTTCCTCATATTTATTCTTACATCTTCACGATCCATCAACTATAAACTACAGTCATAAAGAAGCTATATTTCTTACTTTCCTAAAATTATTGATAAAGAATTTTTATGACCTTAGAAAACTGAAATTCCCTCTGCATATTGTATCTTATAAGAATAGATTCTATACATATTATTTCTTGCTTCTGATATTCTTATGATTCACTTACGTCCAATAGTTGGTAAATCATAGTGTAAAACACACTCCTCCAAGATTGTAATAATAATTTGTGATACTAGAAGTTTACTGCAGGTTTATGGCAGATGTCTTAAAATTATCTTGAGAAATATATTTATGTGTTCAGTAAAATCTAAAAGGTCAATTAACATATCTTGAAAATTAATTACATTTTTTGACTTCGTGCGTAAATTCTATAACAGGAATTTGAAATAATTTTAGATGTCTGTCAGTATACAAGTCATAAAATAAGATTTTTATTCACTCACTTAGAGCGTATAATTTGTCTCGAAATTTTCAAATGATCCTCTCTATAGGCTAAAATGCGAAGGAACACACCATACATGTGCAGATCTTGTAAATGTGAAGCATTTCAATTTAATATTTCAGAAACATATTTATTTAATTCTGTGTTCACAGTGAGTAGCGATTTCATTATTCCAGAATATGTAAACCTCTTAATCGTTCATTTCGTAAAATTACTATTGAACGACATGAAACTATATTTTAGAGTTTTGGGTTTTCCATATCAGTTATATTATAGTTATTTTTGTTGTATATTTTCTGTAGGTGATAGATGTAATCGCACGGGTTTCAGATAGTTTATAATACGAATATATCATTGTCTAAGCGTTATGACCAAATGTAGAAATGTGTGAACGATTTGACGAGGTGATTATAAATAAATTCCAACGATGATGTAACAATAGAACGAGAGGCAGAGTAAACGACAGAAGCCTCAGGAAACTTCCTTCTAAACAATTTGTCCCACACAACCCTACACGTATCGACCGGGATTGGAAGCCGGGTTGAAGGCAAGCAGTACGGCCACTACACGAGTAGTCGCCGCATATGACACAGTGAAGTAACACCAAAGAAGCATGCGACATCGATGTCGATCTTTTAAAAACATCAATATTTTTATAGAGTCATGTAAGAATTTAACCTAGATTGTTTAGCTGATATTTTGATAAAATCGATGTTTTGTGTTGCATATTTTTACTGGTTGATATTTTACATTAAAAGGAAAAAGTTATAAGAAAATAAAATCTTATATGCAATTTTATATATACAAAATTTCATACACATTTTCATACCAAAGCCATCTCAATGAAAAATAATTCAAATCGAGTTTTGGGTGATAATGAATATCTTTAGCTGTTTCATTATCGATTCATAGAAAAGGGTTTGTTAAATGTGATATTCATTTCCTCTGTTTTGTGAGTTAAAAATTAATAAACGCGACCACCGTCAATTCACCATCCCACACTCCACGCGTCAAAATTAATGGTTACTAATGCAGTTTTAAAAACAACGATGTTTAGGAACATCGGTGGTTTTGGGGAGATGTTTTATTTTCGTCGATGATTTAATTTTTATTATCGATGTTTAGATGGCATTGTCCTATCCCTATACCTGATGAGATGGCACAATACATCTAGTGATGTCACTGTAGTGCCTCTGACCGTAGGTTTCGAATCCAGGTGGTGGCAGAATTTACGACAC
Source organism: Acheta domesticus (assembly GCA_031308135.1). Taxonomy (NCBI): domain Eukaryota; kingdom Metazoa; phylum Arthropoda; class Insecta; order Orthoptera; family Gryllidae; genus Acheta; species Acheta domesticus. The sequence continues at coordinate 216,946,209 of JAHLJT010000631.1, read as the reverse complement.
TAGGCAGATAGCTAGGTCGAATTCAGGCACTCTCTGGAGAAGAATTCTAGCAGCCTGCTACTCTGATTGTTGAGTTTTTCGTGTTTTCTGTCGATGAACAATAGGAAAATGCCGGAGAAGTTTCTTAGCATACAGGGGCACGGACCACGCCCGATCTTTTCTTCCTCTTCCTTGCTCTATCGTTACTCTTACTAACATCACTTATACTTACATGCACTACTCGACCACACATGTCGGGAGGCCAGTCGAGAGCTACGAGCATGTCCCGTTGGCTGGGGCGGTGCCTCACCGATGGTGGATACCTCGTTGGGGAAAGTCCCGCAAGCCGACGTTAGGTCGGCGATAGATCTCCCCTTCCACCCCGCATGAACAAACATGTGCTACACTCACGTTACGAATGACCATGACAGTAGACGCGACCGGAAACACGAAACAATCAATCCAATCCCCTTCCTACGTCGAGGAGGGCGAGAGAGAAGCCATGGCTGCGGTCGAAGGTGTCGCGTCGCCGCCGCGATGACAAAGCCGCCGAGAGGTCACAACACGCAAAACTGGATTCTGCATCGCGGGGCGGCGGGCGGCGGGCGGCGGGCGGCGGGCGGCGGGCGGCGGGCGGCGGGCGGCGGGCGGCGGGCGGCGGGCGGCGGGCGGCGGGCGGCCGGTGGCCTGCTGACCCCAGCGGGACATGTCCTGACGACCCGCAAATTAGCGCGCGTGGAGCGGGGTGAGTGGGAGTGGGAGACAGCACAGGTGACCCAATTGCAGGCGGGCCGTGGCCGCGCTGGTGCAGGAATCGCCGGCTGCGGCTTAGGAAGCGCCGCCGCGCCCGGGCTGCAGGTGTTGCTTGTGCAAGCAATGGCATGAGACGCCAAGAACCATACGTTGGGTAATAGGCGAAACGGAAATGGAAGGATCTCAAGGGTTAGAGTTAACAAGCTTACAATTCAATTAAGCTATTATAATTAAATAAACATGGAACCAAATTAACTTCCGATTTGCAACAAATATTTAAAGAAATCAAAGTGCCCTCAATGATAAAGATGTAAATCAATCTGAGAAGATGATAGATTGGTTTTATACGTAACTTACGATGGTGTTGTGGATGATGTTGGTGACAGGGAGTGGTAGTAAAAAAGACAATCACCCAACGAGTGAATATGGAGTAAATTATTGCATTGCAGTTGCAATGAGGGTTTAGTGGCGATGGAAGTGGCGGGGCTGCGTTGATGAGAGTACCGCAATGATGATGCAAACGCACGTACGAATAGAGAGCTCCAGCGGTGTCAGAGGCGCGAACGATGGCACTAATGAGAACACAAGCGGCCCGCGGGAACCAATCGACTGCTGTTTACAAGGGCGCTTGTAGCGAAAAAGAAACAGAAATAGCTGTCAGCAATAACTAACAATATCTGATGAGGAGAAATAGATGACAATCAAGGCCAGGTGAAATGGGATAACGCCTAGAGTTAGAAATATTTCAGAGTGAGAAATTAAAACTACAGTTAACATAATCAATGAGCATCTAAGATGAACAGAAAAAGTAGTAAGTGTCCTCAACATACAAACTAGCTCTACTTCACGTGCTCATAGAACACTTCCGAAACGTTTGAGCAAACCAACCGTGCAGCGACTGGTCTACACAGACATTACCTCCCCACATTTCAATCTCAAGCAAGCAATCGAACAGTTTTGCATTAAAGATAGATGAGCGCATAACAAGATCACAGCATGAATTATAGGGTTAACAAGCTTCCAGTTCAATCAAGCTATTATAATTAAATAAACATGGAACCAAATTGACTTTCGATTTGCATCCAAATCAGACACTTTCTCTTCATTAAATTGTTATTAGAGTTAACATTTGTGAAGGCGTGAAAAGATACATTTCAAAAGTAGCTCATACAGCATAATATAAGTATATTATCAGATCAATTCGTCAATCATCTGTTATATCTACTCTACTATAACTTTAGTAATGAGTTAAACTTTTGAAAGAACTATAATATCTACTAGAATACAGAATGCCTCATTCTATTAGCTATTAACTCAAAATCTTATAAAAATGAACTAATGTACATAAATATTTTACTTCCATGGGTAAAAAAACAAATATTAACTTGCGGAGCTCAAGCTGTCGCTTGAAAACGCTTCATTATTTTGTTCTTTCAGAGAACAAATACACTCGAGATGAAACGCAAAGTAATTCATTTGGTAAAACAGTTTTGACTGACGGTGTAATGTGTTTTCACAATTGACACTGATTTGGCAAGAAAATATTTTGTTCTAACTTAATTATTCTTGACATATCAGTTGACTTTCTTGACTATTTACATAGAGATATTAGGGCCTAGGGAAGGTAAAGCACATTTCTATGGCAGGGGAGAAATATTTTTGAACGAAGATATCAAACATGTGTTTTCCAAAATTGTACTTCATTCAAAGTAGCTAATAATGTTAATTTGATACAAATGTTCCGTGTTCAAAAGTCAAAGTACAAAAATTGTCTTTTTCCTTTAAATGGAACTCTTTTACCTAACACTTTTGGCGGCAATTTTTTAAATTCCTAGCAAATGTGTAAAAAACTGGCTGATTTCTTTCCATTATATTTATTTAATGTAAGGCGTTTCCTATAAAAATCAACACGTTCAACTTGCAGAAATTTTACAAGAAGAACAAAAATATTGTCTTCTTCACACGCGGTTTGTTGTGAAGGGGATTATGTTCTCGACTCATTTAGGTTCAAGTAACCCCGATTTTATCTACATCTTCTCTTGAGCATATAAGGAACCCTCTAAACTTAGCGAAAATGTCAAAAACCGAATATAGCTAAATAATGAAACAAGCTGGTTTTGATAGCAAAATCTTTATAAATGTTCTATTCGGTTCATATTATTACGCTGAATAATTAAGCATCTTTTATTGCTACATATCACTGTCATTAATACATCTAATATAAATTAGGAAAGCCTATATTAATATTATTTCTCGGGCTCGAATTATTTGTTTCCTCTTAATCTTGAGCGTTTAAAGTCTAATGGAAATTCAACTAGCACCCCATAGTTTCCATGTACCAAATTGCATGTCATCTAAGCATAAATATGTTGCTTAAGTTACCTAAAAATAAATATTTTCGTCCGAACATATATCGTATCATTATTTCAGTAGTATACTTTCCTTTGGCGGCACTCACGCGCAACTAATCTTTATAAATAAAAACTCTAAAGAAAGATAATTTCACGGAGATGTGACAAATTGCTCTTCGACTTTACAAATATGAAGGATTGTTTAAAAAACGCATAAAAATATCCATTTAAAATGCAATTCGCAACGCAAGCCAGGGATTTTTAATTTATATCATTAAATAACTCCTAAACGACGCATTCTAGGATCTTGAAAATAAACTTTTGAGGCCAAAGTCCTCAAGAAACGTTCCTCACACCATAATCTACAGGACGAGCTCTTCTTGATCATTCTATTACATTTTTGATGTATGGGATCTTTTCGATTCTATCCCACCTGATCAGAGCCTGTAGAATCTGCAACTGTATGTGAAATGACTAATTACTCGATATTCTAAGCGATTGAATTACATAAATGAACCTCTTTGCTCGATAATAAAGTTAAATAAGAATAGTTTGTATTAACAAGGATGTATTATATTGTTATCAATTACCAGGCGACATGTAGAACAAGTTGACGGAGGACAAGAGGGTTTTGAAGAAAAATATACTTAATAATATACTTAATATGGAAATAGAAAAATAAGGATGAGGGTGGGGTACAGCATTGCGAGAGTTCTTGCACGGGTACGCAAGTTATTATATATTTCGATAAATTTTATACGAATAAATGAATATTTTGAGTATTTTCAAGATTACTATACTAATACTTTAGAGTTTTTGGATATATAGGGAAAGACGTGCCAGTTTGGAATGCAATTGAGGTTGTTAAGGTAAAAAGGGCACAAAATACTATATAGGCCATTTTTATGCAGAATGGCCATTCGTGTTTGCCTGTTCTTTAGTTGATGTAGTTGAAATTCCATTTGTGTATCATGAAAACTGAGGTTTGTACGTTTGAAAGCAGCTGTGAAGAGTACACGAGGAGCAGGTATCTGTAAATGTGAAGGTATTATCGCTTTTTTATTTAGAATGAAATGAGTGATAATGGTGAAATCAATTATGTACGAATTGTTCATGATCATACATCAAAAAGATTTATTTCATGTTGTAATGGAGAAGGATTTTACCTAAAGAATGACATAATTTTTCTATGTAAATCCCATTTGTAAGAGTAAACTCCATTCGGGATAATTAATTACGTGCTTAAACAATTTCTTATCAATATATCTGTCCTGTGTTCTCGCACATATTCCAAACTTTGTAGCGTATACCTGGTGTACAAGGATTTGACATACTACTGGAATATCTCTACGTCCAGATGCAAATCATATGAAAGTTGCTGATGTAAAATGTTTATACTGATTTCTAGTTAACGAGGACGTGAACTTATATAAAACTATGTTAAGTTCTCAATTTAAAGAATGAGCCTTTTTCTTTCATGTTCTCGTACTTATTGATGACAAGCAAATTGTCTCTGTTGCAAACAAAACATTTAAGCTTGTTGTGCAGAATGGTCTAATAAATTTCTAAAAGCTATTATTCACTCTGTGTTATTCCATGTGTTTGACGCTTTTATTCCATTTTATTGCCTAAAATTTGTTCTGCGTAAAAAGGGCACGTAGCCCAATGCATAAAAATTCTTGTTTTTAAACAAGGAATGAGTTGTGCCCATCTTTTTTATGCGTATAATATGAGTTGAATAACTATTTTTTATATTTCAGTTATTATTATCTCGTTTTCAAAAGTCACAAACTTTATGTACACAAACAAAACTTTAAACACCGTTTTTCTCAAAACAGCTTCTTTGCATGTGTGCCCTTTTTACGTCGACCGCCTCAATTATTAGACACACATCACATGTTACTGTAGGACTTCCCCTTGAGTAGAATGAGACTGATTCACGACCTATGAAGTCCTCTAAGTGCGATTCCAGCACTACTTTCAATTCAGGCAATGATACTCCGAGAGATAATATACATTCATTACGCGAACAGCGCCCAAACTTTCTCACATACACAGACCAAAAGTACAGAATGTTGAAGAGGATGAAGTCACGTTTTACTTCGAGACTTATTTCTACCTCGGGTATTGGGTTTTACATGGGTAATAAATATTTTCGTCGTTTTAACATATAATTTTCAATTTTTAAGCACATAAAAATAAATATTTTTTGGTTCTTTAGCACCTTAAAGTTTTTCATTTACATATAACATTTTTATGATGACACAAAGCTCTAAGCGATTCTTATTTACAGCTGTTCACAAATAATACTGTGTCAATGCTCTGGTTTGCGGTCGTTACCATGTTTACACTCAAAATCCTCATCACGAGTTCAAGCATCAATCGAATCCATACAGACATGACACTGACAGAAAAATAAACGAACGTTAGAGTGGTGACACATTCATGTTCACCAACATTCTAAACAACTCAGCACATTCGCACTTTTCTCAGAAAAAATCCGTAAATATCTGAAGAAGTGCAGCCCGCCTCGCCAAATTACTTCCCGTGGCAATGACACTGGTTACAGCTTGTGCACTGTCACGAATTCCAAATCTCCGTGCACAAGCTCTACTGCTCAGAGAAATCCTTAATTTGACCGAACCTGAGATTGACGGGCATACCTGAGATTGATTATAAACATTTGGGTAAATAATCATATGATCATCTACGTCGTGCGTTGAAGATATTGACTCCTTGAAAAGTCGCCATATTGATCTGTCCGTACTCTTTTACCCGTTCAAGTGGTAACTGTAAAGAATTTTTGGTTTTATCTTTCTGACATTTTCTTTAAAAGATCATGCCAGTTTTTTCTTTGTATGCATTTTTTGGTTAGGTTGAAAATCTTTTATTCGTCTCCGAGTTTCTTATACGGTCTAATATTGACAAGCTTGATAATGGTTTAAGTAATTTTACTTCAACGGCTTGAATATTCCTCTGAAAAATAATTATATTGATTATGATGCAACACATGTCAGAAAACCTCCTAGAGATTTAGCATACTAACACTTTGTCCACCACACATTTCACTTTGATGCCGGAGGTGAATTATTACCGTTTCTTATATCGTATGGGTTAATTTGCGAGGTCATGGCCATTGGCCATAATTCCTCACCCTTGTATTCGTCCTAGGCATCCTTTGAAATCTACCGTGGCGGGTCTACGGGCCATTTTTCTTCCGGCGAAACCCGTGGTCTCCCCGTAAAGAGCCTGGGTTTTGTCTCCGCCACATGTGGGTTTTCAGTTAACAATATCCGAGCTCTCTGCTTGGGGGAAAGCGAGCTATCGTTAGGATGGGAAATTGTTAGAGGAATTTAATTTTGCGTTAATTTTTTTAACAGGCCACAAACATCACATGGATACTGGGCCCTGTGAATTCCCGTCCTTCAAAATTCCGCACAGTTCAACCTGGCTTGAACCCGTACACTGGGGTTCAGAAACTAGGAAGCTAGCCACTCATGCGCTGAGGGACGCTGAACATTTACGACACCGAACCAAAGTTGTCCAGAAAAAACAACGTAACTATCTGATCGTTTAGTGCAGGGTTGTCAAGATCGATGCCACGAGCGGAAGTCCGTAGCATGAGTGCCACGACGAAATCGCCCTTCCACACAGTTCATCACCCCGCCACAAGAGACAACGCCATCACTAATGTAAAACGGCGAGGTAATAGTTTCCCTTCCCGACGCTAGTTGCGCAGAGAAGCTGTGACTTGCTATGGTGCCACGAATTGTGCTACTGCCACCAGCAGAAGACCTCGACACCACTGGTTTAGTGCAATTATTGCTTAAATTAACTCGAATGCCTTTAAGCGTACGTCCCGAATAACATTGTCTATTACACATCCTTAATTAATATCGCACAACCTTTGTAAATTCGGGAGCATTTAAAGCAGCCCCAGCCTAAATAATATTCCATGTCATTGACCTTCCTGCTGATACTGCAATACATGAATCAACCCTGTTTACCAACCTGTGTGTTTGCAGAAAAGCAGCTAAAAATATCTGCGCTTATAATGCTGACCGTGCCATTGTTACCCTCTAATTCCATTTAGTGACTAAAGGCCCAGAATTATCACGTGTTCTGGTGTGGGCACACCAGAGTTCCAACTCGTATACAGGCTTGGAAATTCCTGTGTAAATCCTAGCGCGTTTTCCCTTTCACCCGACACAGCCACGTGTTAAGCATCTCCATGCACCGACTTGTCTTCATAGTTGCAGACCGTGCACAAAAAGCAGAGCAACTAACTGAGCGTATGGTGTAGAGATTTGGGAGTGACAATTCCAGTTTACAAATGTTAGTTTAAATAAAAGCCTCAATTTCTATTGTTGGTACCTTTCTTCACAATTCAACGAATTAAAGTAAAATAATAAGTTAGGTATTTCGAGGCTCAAGAAACCGTGCGCAGAATGTATACATCCCTATCCATGCGTCACATCCAGCTTTTGCAGCCTTTTCACGTTAAACAAGCCTAATCAAAAGCCCTTGCGTAAATTACCTTCCGTGCCATTGACATTACCGTTAGCGCCGGCCGGCCCAGCCAGTGGCGGCAGCGAGCAGCGGTGCGTAGCGCCAGCGGCGGGGGCGGCAGCGGGCGTCGCCACAGTTGCATCCCATGCAGAAAAAGTAGACTAAGTATCGGAGCGTATAATGTAGAGTTGGGAGTGGCAGTTGCTAGTTTACATGTGTTGGTTAAAATAAAAGCCTCAACCACTGCTGTCGGTACCTCTCTTCACAATTCAACGAATTGAAGTAAAATAATAAGGGATTTTCGAGGCTCAAGAAAATCTGCGCACAAATATACATCTACATCAACGCGTCGCATACAGTTTTCAACGCCTTTTGACGATAAATAACCCAAATCAAAAGTGTTTTCGTAAATTACCTTCCGTGCCATTGACATTGCCGTCAGCGCCGGCCGGCCCAGCCGCGCTTACGCATCTCCCGGCTGCCGCGTAGCCGTGCGAGCAGCGGTGCGTAGCGCCAGCGGCGGCGGCGGCGGCCCCGCACGCGCGCATGAATAACGCACGGGGGTGGCGGCGGCGCAGCGGTCGATACGCGCCGCACCCACGGCCTGGACACCCCTGCGTGCGCAGCCCGGATGCTGGCGCCCCGCCGCTGCCGCCGCCGCCGCCGCAGCAGCAGCAGCCTGCGCGCGCGTCATCCTCCCACCCCCGCTCCCGCCGCGGCGCGCCTCGCCGCTCCGCGCCCCGCGTACGCGCCTGCGCCGCCCCCGGCCGCCCGCGCTACCTGGCGCGTGCCGTGACCTGCTGCTACACGCCGCGCCGGCAGCCGGCCCACACATGGCCGAATCAGGGGGATTGGATGGGGTCGGGAAGGTCGGGTGAGGTAGGTAAGGAGGGCGAGAGACTGCATGGCGTGGACGCTAGTTTAAAATGGCACGTTTCTACATTTTAGGAGTTGAATATTCTACTGAGATGAAAGAAGGCCCAGAATATGTGATAATTGGATAAGTGAAAATAAGTAAAATTGATGCATTGACAGCAATGCTGCGTTCATCGTAAAAAGTACAACAAATGTCACGTTATGTGTTCGCTCGTTAGTACTAAGTATTACTAATTAGTGTGAAAAACAGTCTCAGTGATAATAGATCACTTATGTACTAATTTTTAATAACTTAGAGAAAAGATTAATTGACATTCTCTGGGATTGAAATTGGTTATAAATGTTCATGCAGATCAGTGTCTTTTCAGTTGCCCCGAAACATAAGGGGGGTTTCTACCACCGGTGGGGGTGGGGTGATTTTGATGTAAACTCTCTGCATCTAATATTCATTTGTACTGGGAAAAAATGGTTCTCATCACTCAACCTACCGTCTTGTCATATCTTCACACGTCTATATGTACTCCGGACTCACATTGTCAGAAGCATTGACCGATTTTCAGCTTATGCCAAATGAATTAAACTCTTTGTAGATCACAAATTGAACTACTTGCCTTTTTTCCATTTGCTCATGAATGACGTAACAAATTACAAACAGACCAAGTACTGAATTTTTGCTTTTTATTTGGTTAAAATCAATGAAAAAACTGAACATTATTAAATTGGAACGATTAAAATGCTCTGCAACTTCAAACGAATAATAAGAAATCCATTAACATGCATAATTTTCAATTATTTCAACGAACATTTATGACAAATTTAAAGAAAATTAAAATACCAATAATTGACCTCGTTAGACGGTCGCAACCAAACGACTTCTTCAATGTTCTTCGAGTTTGCCATTAAAAACAACGTATGTGTCAGGTTGTGTTTTGAAGAGAGGTATACTGTTTACGAACATAGTACATAGTCAGGTGCACACAAGGAGGCCACGGAGTCATGGACCTCCTGGACATTTCAAAAGGCGTACCCTACGAAATAAATCATTTTATTTCCGTAATTAATGAGCAAATTCCTTATCCGCCCCTCTTTAAACTTTGACTCGTGAAGTTCCCCAATCAAGTATTCCCCACCAAGGGCGCCTCCTATCCTGCACAAGTTGAAAGCTCCCGACATGTGTGGTAGCGTAATGCACGGAAGTATACGCGTAAGAAAGGTTTGAGGGTAGGGCAAGGGGGAGGAGGAAAGATAGCGCGTGGTCTGTGGCGTGTTTGTTAGGGTTTTGCTTCGACATTCGCTTGGTTTTTATTAAAGAAACTCGGAATGATATCGGTCAGAGCAGCCAGTCGCTAAAATTCTTCTCCAGACAGTGGTTGAACTTGACCTAGCGAATGTCGAAAATCCTGCCACCGCCGGGACTCAAATCTTACGGCCTACCGGTCAAGGGCACTGCGGAGACATCAATTAAGGTCCTGTGCCCCCGAAGACACTCGCGAATTCCATGAAGTTGTTACTATACCCAACCCCACCGGGTAATACCCAATTGCAGTTCAAATAAATGTATGTATGTACAGGAACGAAGGGGGATGCGAGGTAGTAGTTGACAAGATGATATGGTAGCCGCGGGGGCGACTCCGCTGCATTCGTCACCTGATCGCCTGGCCATATGTTTGCTCGCTTCCCGCCCCGCCCACTCAGACGCCCCTCAACCACCGTCCCCACGCCAAATCGACCACAACGGCTCAATATAAGCGCCATTACATGAATTTTGATTGTCGCTCGTCCTCGTCCGGACTGTCACATGAGCGTTTCGTTGACGCGCGAATGACGCACGTTACGTAATTCTGTCGTAGATTAACACTATCTTATGCGGAAAGGCCAAAGCGCTCTTGTGTCGACTCGCATAAGATACAGTGGTATTCTACGACCCACGTTACTTAGCGCGCGTCAACGGAACGCTCGTGTGCGGGGGCCCTAAGCTGGCGGGCTGTTGCGGGCGACCGCTCTCTTGACCAGGGACACGTCGGTCTGCGGAGAAGCTGTCAGGCTTGACCCTTGCGGTCGCCGCAGGTCTCTTGACCAGAGTGCGTCGGTCGGCGGACACCTCCCTTTGCGGCGGCAGTGGACACGGAACACCCACTGAGCCTAGAGTGCGTGCTGCACCGGACGGAGCTCACCGCGCTCGCACACGCTACGCACCGGCATGCCCCACTGCCTCCACTGCCGCCAGCCTGAAGGCATGAGTTCTTTTTGTTTTAACGATAAATGCGAAGGAAACTAAATGAAAGCGATTTTGAGATTTATTGACGAATTGCTACTCAGAATTCACACGATTTTGTTTTAGAATTTTTGCGATAAGGTGCTTTTAAAGCGAAATTGGTATTTTCACATTACATACGAAATTCTTAGGAAATCCGGGGAAATAAGATGCAAACTTCGACAGAACCTCTTGTTTCTGACAATTCGTACAATTATAAGTAATGACAATGTGCTTTCCTCCTGAAAGTTTACCCTGCCCACTTGGATTGTGTAAGGGAAAATGAAGGTTAACGCAAGGGCTCTGTGAGCGAGGCGACAGCCCAATCTCCTTGGAAGCGCGGACCCATAATTAGTTGTGAAGATGGGTTGGTCGGCGGCTGTTACTTTCTAAAAGAGAGCTGAAGAATTTGCCAATGAAGGTTTACTACGCTTCACGACAGTTTGTGAATAGCGTCGAAAATGTGTTCAAGGTATGAGACCGAAGATGATTCTATTGTGATATGCTGCTGTGTTATCATTCACAAAGTAAATATGATATAAGAGTAATTATTAATTTATGATTGTGTGAATATATTTCAAAATAAAAGAATAACAAACGCTTGTCATGTATTTATTCTTGACATATCTGCCCTCTTTTACACTAATATAATAAAAATGAAAAAATACTCAATTTTTCTTTTCACCTACTTTCGAAAACAATTACAGCAAAATTAAAGTGAAATTGGTTTCCCTTTCTCGCAATAAAATTCGAAAAATCATTTTCATGCTAAATTGAAAAAAATAACGCGAAAAAAGCATGCCTCTACTACTACTACTACTACTTCAAACCCTACCTCACTATAACTGACTGGCTACTAATGATAACAGCAGTAAGGGTATGCGCAATGCAAAGCCGTACAAGTGTGTCATTAATTCTGTTCTTTTTTCCCTTGAATCATACTCCCTCCCTTAGGGCATCCCGATGACATACAACAAAGTAGATTATGAATTTGCTAAAACGAAAATGATGTTTTTCCATTTTATTCTTGGGTTTCATCTGACTTTAATTTTATTCTACAGTTCCATTTTCGTTCATTTGGTTCACTATTTCATATCTTTCATCATCTCTCAAAAATCCTCGTATGTGAACATTATGTTAAAGTAAATCAGCAAATGTTTTGGCCAAATTATTGTTTTGGAACACGATCCCTCGACCAACAAGGAAAATTTTCGTCATCAAAGCATTCATTCTAGTCACAAGAGATTTCTTTACTTGGGGGCTAAGAGGCCGAGCGAATGTGGATTATTGATTCTACAAATTTCGTGAAGATACGTGGCTCAGCTCGTTAAATTAGTGAATAAAGAAATGCTAGTTTGATGACAGTCAGCATGATGGAAAGCGTTGCATTGGATACCTCGTATAGCGATTTGTAATTGCTTGGACTGCCTTTCTGGATACTGAATTTCAAATTTGAATTTTTTCTTATACTATTGAACAGACCAATTGAAATCAAGAACGTTCTCTCATGAGAGTTCCTCATTCATTACAGTAAGTATTCTTCTTTCAATTCTCTGAGAAGTTCAATAATAAACCGATAAGCTGAATCATTCAAACGCAATAAGATATATTTCCTCAATTGAATGTCCACTAAACTGCAATGGACTACAATGAATGGCTCTGCAAAGAACACTGAGAATTCTTTAGTAGAATATGGAGCGAAATATTACTACTAATACGTATCTAAATTGCTTTCGTAAATGTGTCTTTGGGAAGTTAATGATTTAAATATAGAAACACATTTTCTCATGACCTTTCTTAGTGTATGGAAAGTACAATATTCAGTTTCTGAAAATTCACGTGAACGAGATGTAAATATCAATTAGCCGGCCTGAATAGCCGAGGTCGCTAAGACAAAAGGACCATAGCTGCCTTGGCTCGAAGAGTCGCGGTTTCGAATCTCGTCTCGGGCATGGTGTTTATTTCTTTTACGTGTTGTCTTTACGTGTTCTACCTACACTTCCCTCTACAGTTAAAGCAATCCCTATATAACCAAGTTATTAAAAAAACGACCTAAAAATATAAGTTGATTGTTTACTAAGTGTCCCAAAATGTGTTCATTGAAATGGCAATAACATTCCCATAATATGCACATTAATTTTAAAGAATATTAAAAAATTTTCTTGTTTGATTTCTTTCCTACAAATTATAGAGCATTTATCACATATTTCCAGAAAATCGCTTTATTTAGTTCAGAATAACATTCTTATGTGTGAAGAGTAGAGCAAAGAAAAAGCAATGAAATATCAATAACACTCCATTAAACACTTAGTTTACTATAAACGTTCAATGGAATCTGGCTGTTGAATTTTCCTATTAAAATATGGAAACATAATGAATTTAATTTAGTCAATTGCGTCTCATAAACATCCTCTTAAATTTTCCTTTATAAATCCTCATAAATTCTTTTTAGAACAGCACCTAGAAATGCGTATATTATATGTTTAAAATATGATTTTATCCGGTGTAAAGTCTATATACAAAACAATACTGCAACGCATGAACGCCCAAGTTCGTTCATCTTTTGAATATTCCCCATTTCATCGCTGAAATTCAGTGTTTCATCAGAGTCGGCAAAACTCTGTATTGGAATTTCAGGCATCGTTGGAGCATGAACATAGCGCTCGTATTATTCCATAACCTGCTTCATCGATATATCTGCTCCAAACGTGCCTGTTAATCGTGGAACGCAATGTATTCTTGTATAGAAATCCGAGCTTGAATAGCCAGTCGGGTTTGCGTATTTCATTACTCTATAATTCGGTTTGTACATAAGAAACAGTTGTACCTGCTAAACATTTTATGAAGCTTTAACAAGCAATGCAAATTTATTAATTTGCCAATTTCTTTTTAATTTTAAGCACGTGACACTTCTGGTTTTTTATATTAGCTCGTAATGTTTGCCATACAACTACAGACAGATGATACAAATTTCCGGTTCTAATAGTAAGCAAGAACATTTTTTTTAAATTTTAAAATATACCACTGTCCGAAATGTTTACAATTGTAATTCCAATTACTTGAAAGAGATGATAGATCTAAGGCCTGATTTTCATGCTTCCTTATGAAGAACGATTTCCGTGTTTCAGCGAACGCACATATGCGCATTATGGTTTCTGATTCCTCTAATCCAGGAATCTAGTGAACCAGTAATGTAATGTAAATTGCCGACAAATTCTAGTTTACTCAAGATAGAAACCAAATCATCCACGCGAATTATTATTTGAATGAGAAGGAACGAATTATTATCCTCAAATCACGTTCCGTGTTTAGGTTTGAAAGCCTAGAAATATTGCTGTAGATCGACTGCATAAATATTGTAGTTTAATAATATAATTTTGTAAGTCAATTAGATCTTGTCACCGCCAATGCATTTTATGCGAATATGTGCGTTTAATAAAGAGAGTAGATTTGTCAATCGCTTTATAGAAAACATGTTCACTATTTTTTTGTTATATTTAAGGGCGCGCTAACATCTGGGTCATTCGCGACCAGTATTGGGTTTAACGTTCTGTTACCGTGAAGATGACATGATCTGGTGGTGATAGGGGGTGAACGGACGAACACAAGTACAACCATGCCTGAGGCGAAACTCGAACCCGCGATCGTTCGGTCCGAGATCGCTACGACAATACTGCTTTAGCCATCTCGGCCACGGGTATTAGCATTCGCCATTCTTTCTTTCACAAAATCTAGTATAATTTATTAATCATCATACAAATATTTCACATGATATTACTTGAATAACCCTACAATTATATTTCTGAAACAAGCGTACTATTTAAACGCACTAACTCTCGCAATAAGCAATTCACGCTGTCATTGCAAAATAAAGCAAGAAACCCACGAGTGCTTGGTTCAAAACTTATGCATCCGTTTATATATTTTTCCTGTGAGCAGATAAATGAATAAAAGAAGCATTTCAATTCGATTGTTTGCTGTTGATGTTTTTTGCTCTTATTCCTATATTTCTAATTTCGTATGCACACAGAAACTGAGAGAAAATTAAGCGGCCTACGGTAAAGAGGGAAATGACAATGATTCCGCTGCATATCCAGGAACTCGGAAAAATCAAAAACAATGGACAGATTTTCACTAAAATGTTCGAAATATTTAATTATATTATTCCGTCAATTCTCGTACTACGCTTGTCAAATGAGTTATCATAATTATTGCATAACTTCTTATGACACAGCTTACATCATGTGACTGCAAGGCTCCGAAGAAGACTCGCCCTTTTTAAATAATTGCTATTCACACCATGCGTTTTTTAACTACTGTTTTTAAAATATTTTTGGATGTAAAGAACTATTGTTCTGTACGAATACTATTCCATGATATTGCGGTGTTCATGAAGACATTTTTTATTAAAATGTTTTTTTTATGCTACTCTAGCATTTTATTTGGTGTTTTTGAGTAGTGTGCGTCTACTTTTGGAAAGTCATTTTGTGTGGTTTTGTGCAGCAGCAGTTTTTCTGCTGGAGGCAACACACACAGTATTACACTAATTGTCTTAATATCCATGTTTCAAAAAGGACCTAAAATATAATATTAAATACACATCTAATAGGCTTAAATTTTCGTCCATGGTCAATATCACTGTGGCGTCGAACCTGCCTCTTTTAGTAGTAGCAAGTACTACAAAATCAGTGTAAAACAAAAACAGTAATTAACTCGGGAATCATTAGATCTCTTTGGGTTGAATGTGGTAGAAAACAACAATATACACGTATAATATTTATTTGATCATCTTTATATAAAAATGTGTAATCATTTTTTATCGGCGCTTATTTGTGTGTACTAAAATATTATAAATAATTAAGAAAAGGTAAAATTATATTTCCTTTTCAAGAGGTTTTATCAAGAAATAATTTATTTTCCACGAGTAATTATGTTTCTCGTCTGAACACTTTTGGAACTCCGTAATTCCGTAGGATTCCAAACGAGGATCACTAGTTCAGAGTACTTAGGGTAAGGGATGATCGATATGCATGATCTTCTTCGTAATCCGTGAGGTAATAGACTTGTAAGCCTGACTATTATCTAGCAACCCTCGCTAGGTAGTCAATTGTGAATAATTAATACGATAGTGGCGGGATACAACGTAAAGCAAGAAACGATGAAAAAAAACTTGAAAACCAATAGAAAAGTATTTCACCGCAACATGATCTACGTGATTTTTTTAATAGGGTACAAGTGAACTAGTAATCTTTTTGGTACTTGTTTCAATTAGGGATTATTACTAGAACGCCCGAAATTTAGTACCTACCTACTCCACCTAAAAATGTCTTTTCTTAATCGTGTCCGATTAAAATCATTCAAATTTCTAAATATACGGAGGTCGTTCGATAAGTAACTTGATTCGATACTAAGAGATGACGAAAGCAACTTCTGTGAATTTAATTTAAAGCTACTAACAATATACAGTAAAATTTCATTGTTGCAAGTCATTATCACTCTAGCTCATTGTTTGACAGCGACTTGAACAAAAGCGTTTGCGGGTCAATGTGAAAGATGGATAGAATTGGAATTCGTGGTGTTATCCAATTCGTTTTAATGGAAGGTAAAAACGCGAAAGAAATCTATAAAAAGATAGCGCCTACATTGAGTGATTCATGCTCTTCGTATGAGACGGTGAGACTTTGGGTCAACGAATTTAAGCGAGGCAGGACAAGCATCGAAGATGCCCTAAGGCCTGGGGCTCCAAAAACAGCTGTGACGCCAGAAAACATCGACAAAATCTATGATATTGTTTTAGCAGACAGACGAGTGGAAGTGCGCGAGTTAGCAGAGGCCCAGTTATCTCAAATAACCGAGTGCGTTTTATTTTTCTTTATGAATTGAGCATGAATAAGCTTTGCGCAAGATCGGTGCAGCAATTGCTGACTGCAGAGATGAAAGGAAATCGCATGAGAACATCTGTCGAGTGTTTGCAGCTATTCAAGCAAAATCCACCGGATTTTTTGCGGATATATATATATATATATATATATATATATATATATATTACATGTATATATTATATGTATATATATATATACATATTGTGATATAATAATGAATTATTCTACTTTAATTCGCTAGCTCAGTTTTTGGGTTCTATACGATGAAACCACGCTTACCTGCAGGCTGGTTGTTACCGGGTTGCCCTCTATACAGAGAAGCCTGAAGTCTGAAATTATTTCTATCACAAAGAATTGCGTATAATTTGGCACAACAATAATTTCATTTATTGAAATGATTTGAATTTTGTTTAACAATATAAATTCTATTAATTGCATGTATCTAGTTAATAACGCCGAATTGTGAAATGAGGCCCCGCAGTTCATATCACCCTTGGCTTCCGCCCCGAAAATCCCTCTTCGCGCCGGTCGTGGCCTAAGTCATCTGCTTCTCTCTTGATGTTTCAATTTACTCCTTGCAAGAATTGTTCCACTACTGTTCAAAATTCTATTCTCCCTATTACATATAACACGGCGATGTCCACTTAAATTAATCAGACCACCTTCGCGCAGCTACCACCACGATGCCTGTCAACAAAAAACCTCTAGTTCCGAGCCCCCTCCTGCACGTAAACAAATATTCGTTACCTAGTAACCGCTTCGCACCGTCCAGAGTAAAGCGCGGTGTTTGTGTTCTTGTAATATTTTGTATATTACAATATATATATATATATATATATATATATATATATTGAAACGAATTGTTATCACTAAGACGATAACAATGCGTTTCGAACCAATTTTGTACGTTTGAACTGCGCGGCAGAGGCTAGCCCGCCGGCGGAGTCGGGGGGGGCCAGAGCCGGTTCAACGTGAAGAACCAGGAGCCACGAATCGAGCACGAGACCAGTAGAGCAATGGCGGAGAAAGAGAGTGGACGTAAGGTATCGTGTGGAAGGAAAAGCGAATAGTGGCGGACAGAGTGGAACCAGAGTGGAGTTGTGACGGAGAAAGTGTGGGACCAAAGTGAACGCATTAGCGGAAAAGTGAAGCGAGACAGAGAGAGTGCAAGAAAGTAGTAAAGTGTTACAGACGGTGAAACGCGTTGGATGATGAACACGTGGGACGGACACTGCCGTATAGAGGGAGGGAGCATAGTATGCCAGTTTTAAACATTATCAAGCACCACTTAGGTGAACAGTTAATGATCATTACCATAAAGGTCGAGAACTGTATCGTAAAAGAACGAGAGAATAGCAGCTGGGGAGGACAACGCTCTGATACAATCAAAACGTTGGGTTACGTTTCAAAGCAGACCCCGGCGGCTACGAGTGGGGTGAGAAGCGGCGGCGGCGGCGTTCCTCTGCCGCCCTTCCGAGCACCTCCGAAGGAGACGGAATTACCCGAAGGGCGAGGTGGCGCGGCCAGGCCCGTCAGGCAAGAACGCATCGAACAAGCAGCCGGCGCGGCATTGCGGGGCTCCCCTCCCCGCGCTGGCTTCCTGCGGCGCGAGGTGCCGGCCGACGGCGGACGGGCGAGTATTGAAACGGCGCAAGTCAACGGGGTTTTCGTGAGTAAAAGCGGTCGGAAGGTTGGGAGAGTATTGATTGACCAAGAGAAAACAGTGATCTTGATTTGAGCCCCCCCTAAGTAATAAAACTAGTGTAAGGGAGTAAAGCCATAAGGTGACCGTAAAATTGTAAAAAGGGATCAGACAAAGCACGGGAAAAACAGAGTAAATGCTCCTGTGAGCGCCAAAAGCAACTGACTTTGTATAGCAATGGTTTTGTTCTGTTTTTTTAATAAAGAAAAGTTTCGTTACCCCTAGTCTCCATTGTGTGGATGATTGGATCCGGAGCCCATTCCCGAAAAAGAATTCCTGCCCCCCCTTGTTTATTTATAAATTTTGTGAGAGTTAATCAACAACTCGTTTCAATATATATATACATATATATATATATATATATATATATATATATATAAAGGATTAAAATATGCAAAGTAAAATTAGTGCTTCGTAATATAGAGAATGCCTGTTGGGGAGAGGTCATCAATAACTGAATAATTCCCCAACGTTATCCACTAAGCCTTAGCGCTTGAAATAAAGGGTAATTTCTGATATGCTTGGTGTAACTTATGATTTTATATTTCTCCCAAGGATGGACGAATTGAAACAATAATACATACAGCTTATAAATGTAATAGATTTGTGCTTGGTACTCACATGACATATTTGCAACAGCAATTAAACAAAGCATTGTTTATCACAGGATTTCCATTAACTGAAACATCAAAAATTAAAATAAATAATGATAATAATAACAATAAGAAATGTTAAGCCAAACTTATAATTGAAACCTAATACAAAAAAAATACTACCAACGTCAAGGAAATATTTCTGACACATGAAAAATACCACATTTATGGAACTAATCCTACAATATAGAATAAATTAACTCGTACACTCGTAACGCTCATTACTCATAATTGCCAAGTGGATATCTGCTTCTCTTATCCCTGAATCACTCTCTCAAATTGTTGAATTGTCATTAATTAATCAGAGAAAGGGTTACGGCTGCTATCACAGGCAACCTATCCGTAGTGTTATCTTCCCTTCTCGCTCTGTCTTCCCGACGTATTAGAAGGCTTTAGGCGGCTTCAGATGTTCCTCAGGGTTGAATTCCGAGTGGTCGTTAGAATAGTGGGTGAAGAAAGACTTAAATGCTATCACAAAGCTCCAATCGGCCATGCTCCAATCGGGACAAGATCTAATCCCCTCTGACTGCTCTCCTGACATGAGTGGTAGTGTAGTGAAAGTAAGTGTGACATAACATAAGCCGTTGTCGTTATGGACAAAATATATAATCGGCAGAGAGATTACACTTGAACGTACCTGTAGTCGTACCATTCATAATGACCATGAACATAAGCCCTTGTCGTAATCAATATACAATTGGCACTAAATATACACTCGAACTGCTTTATATGATATGGACGCGATCATGCTTCGATAATAATTATTTAGTATACCATGAGCGCCAGAGAAGATTCTATGCAGCGTTTTTGAGCAATTATGATGATGAAGAATGGCAATTCAAGCAACAACTGTTACAAACTGCATTCTTTTCTAACGAAAACTCTGGATGTTCTTTGGATCTTGCTGCGGTACAGGATAGTGTTCTGTCTTAGATCACGTAAACTTAAAAACTTGCATCGTGAGTTTTCACATTTATGTCGTATGTTTACGTTCACCTGTAGTGATGTAAAGGTTTCCATTCAATACCATGGTGCCAGCTTTTGCGTTTTCCTTAAGTTTATCTTAAAGTTTCAATGTGAATGAACCTTTAAGGGGTGAGGTTAGGATAAGGAAGTGAAGGATAGATCGCGCGCGGTCCGTGGCCCGTTTGTTAGCGTACTGCTCCAGCATTCGCCTGGATAAACCACCCCCGCCGATCGTTAGAAAATCAGAGCAGTGGATCGTGGGATAAACCAGAGCAGCCGATCGTTAGAATTCTCATCCAGACAACGGCTGAATTTGAACTAGCCGTACAGTTAGTGCCGAAAATATTGCCACCGTCGATACTTGAATCCTAGGTCCTCCTGGTCCCATGCGCTGCAGAGACAGCGGCGATGCCGTCTCTGAGCTCAACGCGTGCGGGCCTCAGGGCTGGGTTTGGGACGGCGCGGGGGCCGTGCGGGGGCCGTGCCGTGGCCATCCCTGCGCATGGCCATCGATCGCGCTGCGTGCTGCGCGGCGCTGCGCGGCGAGGCGCGGCGAAGCGGTCGCGCGCCCCGCGGAGCCGGCATTTCAACTCGCCGCACTGGCACGCGCCAGCGTTCACGCATCGCCGCTGGCAGGTGATTTAGCTCGCCCGCGGTCATCTGTCAGCAAGTCACCACTTGCGAGCGGGATGTGTACATCTAGCCATTGGAATGAGCCCAATTGCTTCGCTGGCCCGGAGTTGGTGCGGGCGGTCGGGAACGTGCGTGTCGATACACGGGGGCGATGTCCCTATTTCAGTAAGGTGAAGATTACGGTTCTTAGAATGCTGGCAGTCGTTATCGTAAATACAATTGTACGGCGTCTCATGCCGTACCTGCGGAGTACGTTTGAGATTTGATTAAAGAAATTTAGAACAAAAATTTCATATTTCGATCATCTTTCGCTACAAGCAAGATTTTACATGAATTTAAACTACTTAATTTGTTCCATTTTAAAATAAGAAAACATTAGAAAAATTTTATGAATAACATCAAAATTTATTTGCCCTAAAATGAAAATGAAATGTGATATACGGTTGCACAGTTCTTTCAGTTACAATTGTATATGCGTGATAGCTACATTGATCATGCACCCTTACAACACTAGCCTTACCAAGTTAGTTCATTCATCAATTTAAATAAATTTATTCTTTTATTTCTCTCCTGTATCATACATTCCATACTAATCTGCTTTGAAGGAAACATTTTCTCATTTCGTTCCGCTTGCATGTTGTATCCCCGTAATAAATGAGCCCCCACTGCAGGGGGCCGTTTGATGCGGTTATGACGCTTTTGGCGCGACCAACGCACCGCTTTGCTTCGCAACACGACACCCGACGGCGACACGAAAATGCGCTCGTCATGGCTTCGGGAACGCGTCGGTCGGGGGCGTGCGCGGAATCGACGCGGCCCCGCCCCCTCCGCCCCCGCGTCGCCGGTCCTTCCTTTCTCGCCTGGGGCGAGACGAGTGCGAAACGCCGAGCGCGCGCGGCCGAATCCATCATCCCGGCCGTGAAGCCCGGTCGCAAACGCAATCTCTATCGACGGCACGCGCCGGTAATACATGGGCGCCCGCCGTGGAATCGCCTGCATTGGCAACCCTTTGATGAGCGCCGTACTTCACGGTTCGCCGATAGACGCGGCTCCGCTGCCACCGTACCTCCACGTCCCACCCCGCTCCGCCCCGCCCCACCCTGCCCCTCTCCGCCCCGCCCCACCCGGCCTCTCTCCGCCCCGCTCCGCCCCGCTCCGCCCCGCCCAGTCACGTCTTTACTCGCCACGTCCCTCCACGCCCGCCCCGCCCCACCCCGCTCCACCCACCCCGCCCTGCCTTCCCCGCCCCCTCCTCTCCGCCCTGCTCCGTCCCGCCCCGTCCCTCCAAACCCGCCCTGCCCCGCGTCCCGCCCCTTCCCGCAAACTGCCACGCTCCGCGCCGCCCCTCTCCGCCCTGCCTTGCCCTGCGCCTCCCCGTCACGCCACGCCACCCCTTACCGCGTCGTCCCTATCTGTCCCTTCCCGCCCTCCCGCATTAACCTCCCCCATTCCTCGCCTTGCTTTGGCTCTCACGTCACGTCACGTTACTTCACGTCACGTCACGCCACGCCACGCTACGTCACGCCACGCCACGCTACGTCACGTCACGTCACGCCACGTCACGTCACGTCACGCCAAGCCAAGCCACGCCACGCCACGCTATGCAACGAGCCTTCCTCACTCCGCCAAGCCTTGCCCCGCCCGGCTTCGCTGCACATCACAGCACCCTGTTGCGCAGACTGATTCTGCGCCGGTTCACCCCCTGCCACTCAGCACGACCTCACTTCAATTGCCTTCGATTCGCCTCGCCATCGTCGTTCACCTCGCCTTCGTCGCCGCGCGCGTCAAGGCAGATGCTCGTCTGCTGCTATAGATCCACCCGTCAAATACCTCACCGCCTTCTGCTGCTTCCTATAGCGCGCACTAAAACCCGGCCATAAGCCCATATCTGCATCAATATATTTTTACCTTACAACTACAACATATCACAATCATGGCTCTCTGCAGCTCCATCCCGTTTCTCGTCGGACTTTCTGAATAATGGTCTTTCAAACTGGCGACAATCGCAACCATTTATGTACCTTTCTTGGTACCAGTATGGAAAATTTATCCACAAATATGTATCTACATTTAGCCATCAGTCTGCAGATTATGCTCTAACTCCGGTCACAGGACTCATCTCTGTCCTAGAATTGTTCCATCAATGTTCCAAAACCGGTATAAACCATCACGCGCAGATACTAGACCTTAACAGTTTCCTCTATATCGATCAGCCACTTCAACTCTACGTACTCGGCCACCGCTCCCTTTCACTGCAGCTCTGGTTGGCACCTTCGTTTCCACGACGACGTTCCTCGACTTCCATCGCCGTCGCAATCGCTCTCTGTGCTTGCCACTCCTGCCTCTCGTTCCGCCGATCGCCCCCTCACAGGCGCCTCCGTCGCATCGCCCCGCCCGTGCTCCCCAGCGCGAGAAAGAAATCAGCAATTGGAGCGACGCAATTGGACCGGAGTGGCGCCAGCCGGGGACGCCGCCCGCGCCGCGCCGCGCCGCGCCGCGCCCGCGCGGTCCTGTTGTAATGGAAATGCGCGCCGCGCCGGGCGGTCGCGCCGCACACTGGGTCCAAATGGGAGGACAAGGCGCTCGTGGCACAGAAGAGCTGATGTCAAAGGGGTTTCGCCATGCAAATTCCTAACAGTATGGAACTGTAATTTGGTTTTGTATTTTTCTCCAATTTATTTATTCATTACAGCCTTCGAATTTGTTCACTTATTGTAGCCTCGTATGTAGGGCCAAGGCCCCTGATCCACGCGAGGTGAAAACTTTCTGTAATACATTGAAATTCGTTAAAATTCCTTCCTATCTATTTTTCATGCTTACTTGACGAATGACAGTACGCATAAATGTTCAAACATTTTGAGATCAATCGCAACGTAAACTCTTTATGATGAGACGAAATTGCTAAAATGTATAAGCAATAAAATAGGACATAGTTATACTTTGCCATTGCTGATCTTGTTTTACGTTAATATTTGAATAATTTGAATAATTATTATTCACATATTAACGTAAAACAAGAGCAGCAATGACAAAGTTATTATGACAAAGTTTTTCAGCAGGCAAATTCCTGACGATCAAGAAATGTCATTTTTAACTATTTCTCTGTAATTTTTGCATTAAAATTTATAAAAATTGTTATAATTATAATCGGTCGGTGAAGAAAAGCTTCGACTATCATTATGTAACATGGAAATAACGAAAGATATGAAACAATTTTTATAAAATTTAATGCAAAAATTACAGAGAAATAGAGTTAAAAATGACATTTCTTGATCGTCAGGAATTTGCCTGCTGAAAAACTTAGTTTATGCATGCTGAAAAAATATACGAAGTTCATGAAAACAAATCACATCGATTTATCTAGTTCAGATTTAGTTGGTATGGAGTCCCATTTTAGAAGTTCGCATACTATCCTATGTGAACCATCCATTTAGCACAATAAAACGAGGATTTCTTGTATAGAATATTTTAATGGCCCTCCTTATTACAACCTATATGCGAGAATTGAAAAGATTACACTAGTGATCTTTCAAGCAATTTTAATGCATTTCAGCTGATACAATTTTATTAGAACATAATAAAATATTTGTGGTGAAAATACCATTCTGCATTGGCATCTTTTGCTCAAAAGTTCACTAGGAAAATACAGAATATTAACTATGTGCTTTTTGGTGTCATTTCAACCCTGGGTTGAATATTACAAATCTTTTCAGTAGTGCATGCAGTGAAAACTCGTGGGCTAAATGACATATACGAGCTATAGGAGAGGGAAGTTTTAAAAGAAGTAATTGAGAATATACTATTACATGTTCATGTTCAAATTAAAGTAAAAAATGACATTATCTTACATGTGAATTTTAAAGGGAATCTTGGTGTAGATCAATACAAATTTAATCTTCTTGGATTAAGTCGGAGGTATAAAAAAACATGAACAAACCGTTTCACTGAACACATTTTTATTCACAGAGAACATTACGTTTGTATTAAGTCATATATGTAGTTGGGTAACCAGTGGTGTAATGGTGAGACAGGTTAGCTCCCATTTATGGGTAAGTGGGTTAAAATCCTGGTCATTCCATGTAACAAGCGCGTATGTTTTGTGGATTTTTTTTCGCTTGCTGTGCTTTGCATTCCACCATACCTCTACTTTTATCACCATCAAGAACTACGGGCATTTTGTTTGACATACTGTTCATTTCTCATTTCTCTCATCTTTCTCTAGGTCTCTCTCTCCAGCAGCAATTTAAAAAGCTCAATATAGAAACTGACCAGCGTAACCCGGCTGTTCTACTGGTTTACTCACAAACTAGTCAGGTAAAATAAACACGATTTAAGGCTCATTCACGTTGAAACTAAGATAAACATAAGGGAAATTCAAAAGCTTGGGACCATGGTATTGAATCGAAACATTTACAACAGTGCAGGTGAACCTAAACATATGACATAAATATGAAAACTCACGATGCAAGTTTTCAGGTTTATGTGATCTGAGAATAGCGCACTATTCTGTACCGCAGCAAGATCCAAAGAACATCCAGAGTTTTCGTTAGAAAATAATGTAGTTTGTAACAGCTTTGAATTGCCATTCTTCATCATCATAATTGCTCAAAAATGCTGCATACAATCACCTCTGGCGCTCATAGTATACGAAATAATTATCATCGAAGCATGGTCACGCTTATTTCATACAAAGCATTTCAAGTGTATATTTAGTGCCGATTGTGTATTATATTAATAACGTCTAGGGCCATCGTGAATGATACATCCACGGATAAGTTTAAATGTAATTTATATGCCGACTATATATAGTACCAATAACGACAAAGGCTTATGTTCATGGCCATTGTGAATGGTACACCCACGGGTGTGCTAAAACTACATTTTGCATGTATTGTCGTTCACGTCAACATTTTCATTGGGAATACCCCTTTACTCACGTGACCGTCGACTGCCACCATGCGTGAACGCGGAGAACACTGAACAGCATCAGAGCGCCTTAGAGCCTCGGAATCATGACGCCGACCCACTGTGCAGCGATGAGGAGGCGGCGGTGGCAGCTGCGGCGCTTGGCGCGGGGCTGGCGGAGCGAGCGGGAGGGGGGGAGAAGGGGGGGGGCGCCGCTCCCAAACGACGTTACCGAGATCGACCTCGGGGCAGCACCGGCCTGGCCGCCAATCAGCCCGGTACGCAGGCGGCGCGCGCCGGGAGCGGAGCGCGGCGCGGCGCGGGTTCGGCTGCAGGGCGAGAGCTTTCGCAGAGATGGTCCTCAGAAAATGAGACAACATTTTAAGGCAGTGTTGTTGAGGTCTACGCCACGAGTGGGAGTCCGTGGCACGAGTGCCACGACGAAATCGTTCCTCCACACAGTTCATTACCTCGCCACCGGAGACAACGCCATCCCTATTGTAAAACGACGGGGTTTTTAATAGTTTCCTTTCCTGACGCTAGTTGCGCAGAGAAGTTCGTGGCATGCCACGGTGTCACGACGCATGCCACTGCCACCAGCAGAAGACTTTGACACCACAGTTTTAAGGTGTATAGTAGTAGTTGTTGTAGTATGTCCCTAGATCGACCACGACCTCTGATGACCCTAATCGGATATGCGTAGCAGTTACAGGCCGCCACTTTCTTAGATGTTGTTCTTGGGTCTTCTCACGAACGCAGCTGTTATTGGGCTCCTAAATCTTTGCTTTAAGATGTATACATGGGGTAATTAAGTCGCCTACCAATGGCATTTTAGTCTGAAATTTTTGTAAAGTTAAGGACTAATGAAGCACGTATTTAATAATATTAAAAAAATATTTATTTGGCGTGTTTGGGTGCGTAATTCAACATTGCCGGACAGTTAACAGTTTCCCCCCATGCCTGGTGCTTGACAGTAAGCGCAACATGTGGGGAATATGTATTATCTTCACCGTAACTAGCAACATCCGCCTGCCTGAATTTTTCCTCGTCAAACAGCTACAGAAACAGGGACAATTTTAAAGGAAAGCTACAACCCCATTTTACCTGGTCCGGGAATTTAACTCGGGGCTACACACCTCCAGCCCCCAACCCCAAAGCTTGCACGCTCCATGAGCCATAAATGAGCCATCCTAGAGGCTACATATAATTATTAAATTAATATTATGTATTACATTTATTATTAAACAGGAAATCCCCCCAACTATGGGTCATCCCCATAACTTCTAAACTGTTCCCGATATTGAAATACAGTTTTCGCTCAACAATGCGAAATCATGGGGCAAATAATATGGTGTAGAGATATTTAAAATATTTTTAGTTTTCCACAAATTTAATAATATTTGATTTTTTTACACGGAACCATATATTTTTTCTCATTAGCAAAAGATAGCTGCAATACTACGTCACTAGCAATAGACAAAGAGGAATGCAATAATGTAACGTATATTCATATTTTGATGGAATTTTGTATATAAAATTATACTTTCTGACATGATATTTTAAATTGAACGTGCAATTTTTCCCGTAGCAGCCTTCGCAACTGTCACTTTTTAGGAAGTTGGCCTTCACGGCCTCTTCGCTCTCTCCGCAAAAGTGCTGGCACCGCAAATGCAATCTTCCCCACAGCCGACATTTTCCAGAGTTCCTACCGGAAATCATGTACAATTAATTTAGAATCATATCAGTAATTATAATTTTATATTCGAAATAGTAACAAAAAATTAATATGTTACATGATTGCATTCGTCTATGTATGATCGATCTATTGCTAGTGGGATAAATACATAGTGTCATTTAAAAATCGAAGAGATTAAATTTCTCGAAAACTAAAAATATTTCGAACAATATCTCTACGGCGCATTACTTGTCCCCACGATTCTGCACTGTTGAGTGAAAAGTGCATTTCGATATCGGGAACCGTTTGCAAGTTACGGGGGTTACATAGTTGGTGGAACTCCCAGAATATTACAATCATTCTCTGCAAATTTTGTGTTAAAATATTTTTGGTTTTTGAGCTTTGGGAAGGGCACAAATATTTTTAACGTTTCAAGTAAGCACAGGACTTGCAGTCCTTTCCGCGGGGGACACAGACACATATTTTTTAAAGAAGTAGTTCAACATTCACTACGTCGCTCTGATTGGACAGCGATTTCCTGCATCTACAGATAGTAAAACAAGACGCAACGTAATTATCTTTTAGTCGGGCCGTAAGAGAACGCCAGAGTTTGCATGAAACGATTACCCATGCGAGGGTTTCGAATTCTTTTGTTAACATCTGATAAACATTGGAAGACGTAACTATCACAAAGGATTAAAAAGGTTCCAATAAGAAAGTCCCAAACGATTAAGCAATAAATACTTGCTTAAATAAGTATAGAATAAGAAAACTATTCTGGGGTCCATTGTTGACCCTCCAGTGTTATGCGATGATAATACATAGTGATACTTACGAAATAAAGAAATGATTACGTATCTAACAAACTCGTAATTTGCATAACGTTTTAAATAAGAGCGGAAGTGTTAATTTTGTAGGTAGATATCAATTAATTTTAAAATGTATGCTTTTTATATCTGCCAATTTTCATGACAATCAACGACGTATTGAAATAGGAAATGATAAAAAATAAATTATATAACTCTTTAAATGTGTATTAATTAGAAATTGTAAAGTAGTTTGATGGTTTTCGTGCACAAATTACGATAACAGCAATTTTGTTGGAATTATTTTAGAATAATTTGTGAGAAACTCAATGAAAGTGAAGAAAGATATGATTTTAGGTGGTAACATGTTTCCCTAGATAATGGCGAACAAACTTAAAGCAAATGTGAAAATATCGAAGGAAGAAATGTGGTAAATGTTGGAAGCAATATGTGCGAAAATTATTGAGACTGTAAACTTAACTTTCCAGAGAATAAATATACTACAAGTATGCGTAAATAAGAATTGAAATATTACTTCTAATTGAACGAGAAACTTTATAGGGAGACTCGAGTGACAAGATGGCTAGATGAGAAAAGGGAGCTGAGAAACTTTACGAAAAATAATGTATAATTTAGGAATAGGTGAATGGAAAAAGAAGGAAATGATTGAGACGTACACGTGCCCCTTAAAGAGAAAGTAGAGCTAGTTGAGGTAAATAAGAGAATTAGGTCAGGGGAAGTGGCAGACATAATTGTCGGTAAACGAGTGGGATACACCAAACGAACAAACCGGGAAAACAGAGTGATCCAGCAAAACAAATATAAAGAACAATGAACATTACCGGACAGAGCTAACGAGGATGAAAATGATGAAAAATGGACACTCTTGGTCGCTGAGAGCAGTAATTAAACAACTACATGGGTGGCGAAATTCCCAGAACAATACAGAAGCCTCCGAATATAGGTTAATGCTCAGGAATTGTCCCGTAATGCGGTCCTTGAATCCCGCGAAATACAATGACTCCGAGGGATCAAGTATTGTGGGGGGCCGTGTAGGCGGACAAATGGGTATCGAGGCGTCAGAGCGGAACAAGCAGTGTGAATGGGTAAGATTTATGGGCGGTGGAGCGGTGCAGGGTGGGGCGGGGCGCGTGTCAAAGTAGGTAGCGGGACATGGCGGATGGCTCAGCGCCAGGCGCGCCGCGGGCCGGAACGGCGCGCCAGGCGGCCACGCGGGAACCAGGCCACTGGGGCTGGAGGCCACGCAGCGCCCCGCTCTCTGCTCTCGGGGCGCGGAAGGGAAATTAACTAGTACTGCTACGACAGCACGGACATTCTCGCATTAATTGACCGGCTTTGGTGGCTCGGGGCATCAAATGATGACACTGCAGTGCCTGTGACCGGAAGGTCTTGAGGATGGAGTCACGTAGAGGAGTATTTTCGACCCTACGTAGATTAGTAAAATTCAACCACTGAATTGAGAACAATTCTAGCGGCGTACTGCTCTGATTGGTAGTTTTCCATGGTTTTTCTATTAATATTGAGCCATTGGGTTGAAGCAGTGCTAGGGATGGAGCAGTGGCCACTGGGACTGGAGGCCGCGCGGCGCTCTCTGCTCTCGAACGGCACGAATGGGCTGGGAGAAAGGAAAATTAACTAGTGCTGCTACGACAGCACGGACATTCTCGCATTAATTGACCTACTTCGGTGGCTCAGGGCATCAAATGATGACACTGCAGTGCCTGTGACCGGAAGGTCTTGAGGATGGAGTTACGCAGGGGAGAATTTCGACACTACGTAGATTAGTCGAATTCAACTACTGAATTGAGAACAATTCTAGCAGCCTACTTCTGTGATCGATAGTCTTCCGTGTTTTACCTATTAATATCAGGCGATTGTTAAAGTAGCGCCCTAACACACGCGCAAGGGATGGAACAGCGGTCATTCGGGCTGGAGGCCACGCTGCGCTCTCTGCTCTCAGATGGTACAAATGTCGGAAGCAAAATTAACTAGTGCTACTATAACGACAAGTACTTTCTCGAACAAATTGACCTGGTTAAGTGGCTCAGGGCATTAACTGATGTTATTGATGTTCTGTGATCGAGATGTCCTGGAGTTAGAAGTGGCAGGATATTCCACATTAGCTACATAGCTAACCGAATTCAGCTGCTGTCTCGAGGAAAACTCGAGAACTCTACCTGCCGTCTGCTCTGATTGCTAGTTTTCTGTGGTCTCTTCGATCAACACCAGGTGGATGCCGAAACAATACCCTAACAAACGGGACAGGGACCGCGCGCCATCTTTCCTTCCTCTTTCTTGTTCAATCCTACCCTTCCTTACACACGCTTACACTTACATGCACTACTACCACACACGCTGGAAGATCAGTCGGGAGATTAGGCCTTGTACCTGCTGCAGCAATGCCACACTGGTGGCAGATACCTGGTTGGGGAAACTCCCCGCTAACCGACGGGTATTTCGGCCTTGGATTTTGCCACCCAGCGAGGTAAGAACACCACTATCGCCCATAATATAATATTCACTAATCTTACGGAACTAATAATAGTAGCAGTTGACGCGCGAGAATCACTAATCGATGAATCAATCCTCTAGTAGCCGGCTGCTCTCATCGGTATTTTCCTGAGGTCTCTCCTATCAGCATAGAGAATCACTAATCGATGAATCAATCCTCTAGTAGCCGGCTGCTCTCATCGGTATTTTCCTGAGGTCTCTCCTATCAGCATAAGGTATTGCTTCGGCAATCGCCTGAACACACGAGCGAGCTATGGAATAAAAGGCCACGTAGACACGCCGGTACCAGGCCTCTGATGCCAGAGGCCTCGCGGCGCTCTCTGTTCTCGGGCGGCACGAACTGGTGCGCGGAGGAAGATCAAAAGGGGAAAACATCCATCTATAAAAGGTGATTTGAAATTGCGTTGGAACTCCAATGCGCATGTCAGCTGCGTCACGATATATAAGTCATGTGAGATACAATGCTCTTGTCAGCATATTCCCGCCAGAGAAGAAAAATGATGCACCCCAAAACTGAAACGATACTCACACTCATATACCGTTAGAGTGGTAGGGTCTGCATCAATACTGTAAAACAGAGGATCGTCCCGGTTTTTTTTTCCATTCCTGTCCCATTTTCCCAAAAAAACCTATATCGAAACGCAAAAGTGATCTTTGTTTTGCTTCACCCCGATTATCTGTTACTGCGCGCCACCACTTAAATATTATAGTTCTTTACTTACGAGAAGCGCCAAAATAAGGACTCTCTTGTGCTTTCCTGAACCATGCATAACTCGAAGGTCCGGGAATTTTTAATATTTATATTCCAACACTACATGTAATCAAAGCAATAAAGTTTGTTGTTTTTTTACTTACTTACCGAAGACAGTGTGACGTAGCTAAAAGATAAACAAAATTGCACATCAGATTGTTTCAATCCATGATTTTATATTTCCATTATATTTTCAGTTATCTGGTAACGAAAATTGAAAATTATGAAATAACGCTTTATATCGTAACTTTATAAGGTTGCCTTCTAATTTGCCTTCAAGTACTCTCTTGTTTTAAAGCAACTTCCTCATGAATTTGAATAAAATGAAATTTTTCTTATAAATATTTATTATTTATTATTTTAATCATTAAAAGATAAAAAATTATAGAATTTGAAATGTTTGGTCAGATTTAATTTCGGTTTTGGGTTCCATGATCACAAAACCAAAATTTTGCGATGTGACTGCACCTCATCTGTTATTTTAAATCTAAGATGAAAAATGCATCTCAAGGTAACAATGCATTCTAAAGCAGGGCTTCTTCTTCTTGAGGTTGACTGCGCGACGCTGCTGCGTAATTTCAACCGCAATATTGTGAGCTTGGCGACACCTCACACGTATCTTACGCAAAATTATAGTGTTGCAGTATAATGTCAGCATTAATGTGGACACTTCATTTTATGACAAGGCAGCGTTTCAAAAATTTCTGTATCTTCGGCGATGGCATTCAGATAGATAGATCAATGAACAAAGTGACAGACAGACGTTTTGAAATAAAACTTTTCTTGATGTCAGGAACCACAATACGTATAGTTCCACGTTAAAATGTATCCAGTAGAATATCTATGTAACGGACGTGCGCGAATATAAAACACCACGATTCAGACATGTCAAATGGAAGGGGACGTGAGAAGGCTGGAAAAGGGAAAACGAAACTAAATGACCCGGAGCCCAAGGGGAAATCATGATGACTTGAAATGAGTTACGTTTTGGATATACAGAACAAGGTAATAGAGAAAGGGCGATTCATGCAAGAAATAGATCGCGAGAGGGAACATAAGTTTCCGCGAGCGACGTCAGTGTAGATCTTCGCTCCCCCAGACTACGAATCGCAGGTTTCGACCATCCCGAGCTATGACCGGATGATCAAAATGTTAACCAGTGACCCTGGTTCAAGGAAGAGTTGCTACCTTTTGGAGTTTGCATTAAAAATAGTAACGTAAATGGGTGCGCAGGGGGAGGCTACTCAACAAATACGAGGAGAAAAAAAATGGTTTTAAACTAATGGAAAAACATAATTTAAGTTGAAATATATTGTTTGTGCGGAATAGAAAAGAACGGAGGGAGAAGAGAATCAGTAAATCCCAGAAGATCAGTGTGAGCGTAAAATAGAAGGTAGAAGGGAGAGATAATCTAACAGGGAGGGAGAGAAAATAAGAGAGAGAATGCAATAGTGAAGAAAGAAAGAAAGAAAAGAAAGGAAAATGCAAGAAGAAAGAGAAAGGGAAAATAAGATAGTGAGTGGGAACAGAATTAAGAAGATAAGAATCAGAGCTAAAGCGAGGGAAGCTGGAAGAAAGAAGAGTGGAACACTAAGAAAAAAAAGTTAGGAAAGAAGAGAGATGGAATAAGAGAGGGGAGAAAGATAAAGAAAAGTACAACAAAGATCCAAGAGCAAATGGAGACAACCGAACGAAGAAGAAAGCGAAAAAAAGAAGAGAAAGAAAAGTCGAAATGATGGGGAAGATAAAAAAGAGAAAGAAAAGAGAGAGACAGAGAGAGAGAAGAAGTGTGAGCAAGAGAAGGAGGTAGTGAGGTGTCGCGGGGGTTGGGTTGGCGGAGAGGGCGCTCCGCTGGGCCGCCGCTGGGACAGTGGTAAGCCGCTGGCTGCGCATGACCAAGCGAGGCGAGGCGGAGGGGGGGAGTGGCAGGGCGGGGAGGGACGAGGAGTGAGCTGGGACCGGGGAGGGGAGGGGGAGTGGAGGGCGCCAGGGAGAGTCCACCCGCGCCCGGGGCAGCAGGCTGTGCAAGCACGCACAACAGTGAGGTACATAGGGTTACGCACGTGCCGTGAACTCTACTTACAAGGCGCACCGTTTAGCATTCCGCACTCGTCAAGGAAGTTGAATGACCGTTAGTTTTCGATACTGAAATAAACTTTTCACTTCACAAAAGAAGAATAAAAATATTTTTAATGAAAAATCCTTGCATGAGGTATAATTGTGAAAGCGTGTCACCATTGTTTGTTGTACGTCATTTCTGTAGGCCTCTGTGAACGTGCTCTGTGCAAATGTCGAATCTCGAAAATCTTCCCTTACTTTCTTTTCCCGTTTCTTGTGCAACCATGATTGTCACCGCGAAGTGACGCATGCCTCTTACATTGTTTTTAGATGCATGTACTATATTAGAGGGGACATCCCAGTAATTTGTAACTTGTCAATTGGGTGTTTCTGGTACTCATGGCGCAAACCATCGACTTAGGTGAATCAAGACATCAACTGATATCACTGCAGTACCTCTGACTGGGAGGTTGTAGAGTTCAAGTCCCAACGGTGTCCCACACTAGCTAATGGCTAGGTCGAGTGTACATATTCGAATTCAGTCGCTGTCTGGAGGAGACGTCTAGCGCCCGATTCCTCTTATCGGTAGTTTTCCGTGGTTTCTCCGATCAGC
Organism: Acheta domesticus; assembly: GCA_031308135.1. Lineage (NCBI taxonomy): Eukaryota > Metazoa > Arthropoda > Insecta > Orthoptera > Gryllidae > Acheta > Acheta domesticus. Next base: position 216,912,311 of record JAHLJT010000631.1, on the reverse strand, counting down.
ACTAGACGAATGCCATAGCAATACCCCACCAAACGGGCCACGGACCGCGCGCGACCTTTCCTTCCTCTTTCTCACCTTTACTTACATGTACACTTACTTCTTATTCTTACCTTTACTTACATATACACTTACGTGCACTAGAACACCACAACTGCCGAGAGACCGGCCGGGAGCTTAACTTGTCTCGGCTTCGGCGGTCTCCACTTGGGAGATAGCTAGTTGGGGATAATGCCGTTGGCTTGACATGTAAGTCGGCGTCTGATCTCACAATAAAGCCGGAGAATATCACCCCATACCCCGCGATTGAACATACACTACACTTACGGGACCGACGACATTAGCCGTTGCCGCGCTCGGAAACACTAATCAATCAATAATTTGGTGCTGCTGACACCCATGGCGTACCCTAACTTTAATGTCCGAAGAGGATGTAAATTTAAAGTTCGCCCTGTACCCAGTTTCCCAAGACTAGCCTGCGCAGGGTGCAAGCAACAGTCGCGTCGGTGCGTTGCGTTGCGTTTGCGGGCGGCGGCGCGGTGCGGCGTTGGGGCAACGCGGCGCAGAAAGTGAATATTCATTCCCCTTGGCCCCCGTCGCCCCTTTCCATCGCCCCTCGCCCCAGAGAACACGTCGCCGCCGCCGCCGCTGCTGCTGCTGCCGCTGCTGCTGTCGCCTGATAACCCGACCGCGCGACACGCGTGACAGCCCAGCTGTCATGTAGGCGGACTCGGACCTCGCGCGGGGAATTCCCAGTTAAATATGAACTTATTCGTAGCCCTCGGATAGTACAAACAGTCCTTTAACGCTCCAACTCCACGGACCATCGTAATAAATGAAGTGAAACTACGGCTGTGGTGAAATAGATATAGTGGGACATCTTAATACAGTACGAGATTCGAGAATAATCAGATGAGGTCGTTAAGGTCAAGTTTGTTCACTGATCGGGTGGGTATTGGTGTGTGTTACGACACGAATCGACTGTGAAAAAAGTTTAATTAAAAGTTACATTGCAGTTGACATTGCAGGAAATGTTGATGACTTAAGTTCCTGTTGTTAATGAGAGGCAATGTTTTATTAATATCAACTCCCTGAAATATAATTATTACGAAGCCGTCATTACTAGACAACAGCAGGCCATGAAATATTAGGAAACTTTGTTTTCCAGTACTATTTATTACAAAACTTATATTAATTTCGTAATGTTTCATTTTAGATAATTAACTAAATTCTAATTGGATGAAAAAATTTAGAAAGTACATTTCGATTTCATAGTGAAACGAAAAATTACGTCTGTAAATTCTAATAGCACAATAATATTCGTTCAAAAGATGACGCTGAAATTTCCTCACGTTGTTCTGCTTAGTTCATAAATATCGAATATTTTCAATAAAATAATTGAGTAACAGCAATCCTGTTTTATTTAACAACGCATTTATGCGTTGTGGTGTTTTGTATCTCTCTCTGTTAATTTCCTACACCAACTAAAACCCAGATTAAGCATAACAAAGTTGTTTTCTAATTTAGTAGATGCAACTTTTAAACTCGTATATCTTCCGTTGTTGTTTTGCCAAAAGTATTAGTATTATTAAAGGGAAATTTTAGTTTACATAAAAAAGAAAGAAACCGCCAGGATCCAACAAGAGGAAAAAGAGGATTCGTGACTTGCTAGCAGAACAGTTGGTGGGTTTACTCGCTTTGCATCCCGTCGTTGCAAATGGGAATGAATATTCAATTTAACTTCGCCAGGCGTCCGAAGGAGCTGAACAAAAACGCGCAGGGGATTATCTTCTAGAGTGAACTGTGCAAGAGTCGAGGGAGAACGGCTTGGAATAACCAAGAAAAATATGGGGGATGAGGGAACGATAACTCCAAAGTAATTCCCCTTGAAACAATTTTGATATAACTCTTTCACTCATGTCTGTCCGCGTCGTAAGTAACCAATGCTAAGCTAGGATATGTTCAAATTAAACCAATCCCAGATGTTTATCGCCATCAGTATGTTTATCTTTTCTTATCGATGTAAAAACTTTGTTTACCTCTTTAAGATAACGATAGCAATTGTTTCAGCTCCAAAATAGCTTGTGCGCATCAATATAATATTAAAATGTGTCGTTTTGGTAATGTTTAAAACTCTGGAACAGAATCTATTATTGAAGATTCAGTTCCCAAAAACAGAGAAAGAAACAGAGAAAGTGTGTGGAAGCAATTTCAAGAATTTTGTGAAGAAAGAAAATACAAATGAACAACACAAACTATAAATGAAGAAATTACAGAATTACTAATTAATTATAATATTTTAGGCAATTAATATACGAAGATTAGATGGTGAAGAGTACAAGAGTAAAATGCTATCAAAACTATGTGGAACGTTAGAACCAAAATCATCCAGAAAAATACTTTAATGAGTACACACAGTGTTCAATCCATTCAAAATTGACGAATTCCGCTGCTAATTCATGTTGTACATCTTCCATTTCAAATACTTATACGGAAGGCCAAGACTTCGAAAACAACTTCCTACAACTTTAATGATTGTGATTTTAATAAATGATCTTTTAAGTAGCCCTGTTATAATTGTTTTTCGAAAGTTTTATTACCATAAAATTGAAACATATTTGAAATCATTTTTTGCATTAAACTGTTATTCAAATGTTACGTGATTATAAGTTATTTCAGGAGGCAGTGTGATAAGTGGGAGCTGAATGAAAGTTTTTCATTTCTCGGTTGTAATTTTGAGTAATATTTCCCTTTTTCGTAATTGCTGTGATTTAAATTATCCTTTCGAATCACTTAAAGTGTTTATTAGTGAAATAGTCACACTAAATATCACTCGAAGTGCTGTGATATTGCTTATGATAATAACACATTATGAAACGGTGTAGTGATGGGTATTAATACACAAGTGTGATATTGTGATACGAGCGAGGAAGGAGCGAGTAAACTTAACACGAGTGTATTAATACCCATTACATCGGGTTTAATACGGTACTTTTTCTACGACTTATGGTAACTTTTATAATTTAAAATTTTACATGGAATCGTTTCTTGGCAGTTGACATGTAGGATTTTTCCAAGGTCTCCTAGCAGCCAGCTCCCTACCCTATGCTGCCACAGGTGCCTTTGGTTTACCGCTGCGTTAATCAAATAGGATCAAATTGAAATAAATTTTTAATTTATTTTATATAATATTAAACGTAAATAATTACTAATAATGAAAGTAATGAAAAATGAGAAACATAATATAATATTAAATTCAATTTTAATGTACACAATAGAACGAAACATTTGATTCTCACAAATTCATTCAAAGAAACGATTACCAAAGATTAATTGTCAATAGCTCGGCTTTGTAAATTTCTCCGCGATTGTTCAAGAACCTGTATCGTAATTAGTATCATTACGCAACGGGTTGCAGCCACTTAATGACAGAATTCTACAGTAAGAGTAGAATAATAGCAGAAAAAATCCCAGAATAAATCATATTTGTTAAATTATTTATTGTCATGTGTGTTTCTTTTATCCGAATGTTAGCTTTGGGGAATATTAATGTTATTAATAGTAAAATAAATTCGTGTAGTAAAATAGTTTTAGAAACAGCTCATTCTGATTGGTCCTTCAGGTAGGGTTGAATAATTCAGTTAAACGGTACCAATCAACCCAATCATCAACTTATTTTATTCAAGTTGAGTTTTCCTTTGAAATATCGCATTTTAAAATTCCGTCAATAATTTTATAGTACTCAATATATCATTAAGTTAAACACTATTCCGAATTAAAGCTTATTCTGAAATAGAGTGTGGCAGGAACAAGAAACACGAGTTGACAAAATTATTGCAAGGAAAGTTACAGTCAGTCGCTGCTGCGAGTATTCTTTTCAGCGACGGCAGCAAGCTCCCAATAACGGACTAAACTGAATCCTAGTTTCAAATCTTACTTCGTGATATTTAAAACATCAATAAAAAGTCAAGCAATATTTCTGTGTACTGAAGGAGGTAGAATGCGAGCTCGAGGGAGCAAGAAGTATAACATATCATGATAAATATCCAAGAAATAGACTCTTACTTTCAAATTTGAATTTATTAGTAAAAAATGGTTAAGTTTTAAAAGTTTTTTTAGATAAAAGTTCTGTAGAAAAAATTCTTATTTGCTTATATTTTGTAACTTCGGCCATATCGCTTTGGTAATATCGCCTGACTTCTTTGCCCCAATATCTACCACTTCTTAGTAGAGTGCACAGAAAAGAAAAAAAACTATACTTTTCTCCCTTTTCATGTAGTATTCACCAACTAAAATTTCTGCCACCTTTTCTTAAACATTACGTAGAAAGTTTTTGAAGCAATTCAAAATCTTTGATTCCGTTGGCGTTCATTGCAGTAAAGTGGTTCCTGTCCCCATATATGAATGAATGTCCCCACGAATGAATAAATTGTTTAGTTAGACACACACAATTTAAGAGATGACATGGAAATGCAACGGTCTTTCCGCTGTACAAAATTGGGTGAACAGTGTTAGGGTCTTCAGTTTTTTTGCATTATTAAAAATAACGTACTCCGTTTTTTAAGATTTATCCGAAAGAGCAGTGTCTACCTAATTTTTCTTATGCTTCTAACTGTTTTTTTAAATCATTTTTAACAAAAATATTGAATTTTGAAATAAATGTGTGTTTCAAAGGCTTGAAAAAGAAGAATTCAAGCCCTTAAATTATTATCAACAGTGTACGAATATACTTCATATACAGAATACTTTGCCGATTAAATTAAATCGAATACACTTTATTTCATTCAGCTCATTAATTTTTAACGATTACTCATACCATACGTGTAATGTTTGGTACCACTGTTTAACTATGCACATTCACCCAAAGCAGATGCTTCTCCGAGCATCTTGAGGAGAAACTTTTACAATGTAAAGAGAGTCTTGGGCTGAGGTTGCGCGCAAGGAGGTTGGCTCCGGGGGCGTCTGCGCCGGGCGAGCAGGAGCCTCATTTGCATTCCCCACCCACGCATCGCCAGCAAGCGAAGCGGCTGCTCCGTGTGCCAAGTCGGACCCCTAGCTGAGGAGGTAAGCAAGGCTCAAGACACACCACCCTAGTGGCACGTGTTTGGAAGTCACACCCACAAAACAGTGTTGGGAATCGACGATGCTGTACTTTAATATCACCTTCATTCATTTGATTTATAATTCAGAAATGGTCACCTTGAGTCAGATCAAATGCTACCTTTGATTAAAAATGTCTTGTAATATTTTATGTTACGAAATACTTGAACCATTGCCGGCATTACATTCGCAACAACTAGTTACCTTCTTGCTACACTGCAATTGTCTTTGTCATAATTACCCTAATTTTCATCTATCACTTGCGTTGCTTTCTGACGACCGAAGTTGTAGCATCCACTTCATACCTATGTTTAGTATTTTTCTCCCTATACTATAGTATAGGGTTTCTATCATAGTACATGTTGGAAAAATATTGGAATTACCTCTACAATAATCTCGAATATCAGTTGTACCATAAATTTAAGGTTATTTTCAGCTGTAGCTTTGCACACACTTCTGTATTAAGGTCTACTAGTGCTGCTCCAGAGATGGTAAATATTGCTGCAGGTGGAGAGGAGATAAGGAATTTCGTAACAGAAAATCGATTTGTTTATATAGAATGATGTGTCACGCATAACTCTGTTAGATTAGAAACTTGTGAGCTGAGACTTAGTAAATACATGTGGAGTTCTCATAAGATCTAGGTGTGCCGTTCCGGAGGTCATTAAGATATTTTACTTTGTGGAGGTACTTTACATGAAGATCCTATGATATTTTCAAAATTTTCTGGAAATGGACTGAAAATTTGTTCAATTTTTCCTGAAATAGAAAAAAGTTTGTTTATAAGTATAGAATAGATTTTCATTAAATCCTCCGATATTTAGATACTTTCAATAATCTTTATATTTAAAACAGTTAGATTTTCGTTTTTAAAGAAGTTTAATGCTTTCCGCTAAACTAAATTTTTGATTTAAATGAAAAATAATGGGTTTCGAAACTTTTATCGCATGCTATATTTACCGGTTGTATAAAGGAACACAACGTTTTAAAAAAAGCATAAAATTCATAGAATGAACGCTTATCTTCCCTCATCTGTTCATTATTTCTTTTTGTAAGAGTTGTAATTAATTTATTGAAAACATTGGACATTTCGTTTTTGACAAGACATGTGAAGGTAAGGTTGTTCTTAGAAAATCTAATACGGCGAGTTTCTATAAATTCTAAGAGATTTTTAAATTAAATATTTGTGAGTATATAAACAACGTCAAATAATCATCTGACACATGTGACCTTTAACAAAAAGATCTATGGTTATAATTATATGGTGAAATTACGTTTTAAAGGAATGGTGGGCAGCAAGATTTCTTTGTCGCATTTGCCTAGTGCATACTGTGAAGATTCTATTTGTTTCCTCTAGTGAATCAGGTTCATTATAAAAAAATAGAAACATCCATTTATTTATGAAGGCCGATGATTCAACGGTATACACCGTAAATCTGAATGGTGGTAACTTGCCGTTCAATTACATTTACAAAACAATTTCAAGTTTCAAAATAGAACAAGAATATTTATTAACGATAACTCAAAATAAATATGAAAATAAAGAAAAGGAAAAAAACTTCGTAGAATTAAACCAAACTTAACAGTTCTCTATTACAGTTCATTCATGCTTCCGCATACCAAAACACCCTGTTCACATCCGTAAATTGTCTCACATCCATAATCTGGACCTTCTAGTTCTCCAATACGTCTACCCCGCAGTTCAAATTTCAACATTTAGCTCCTTCATATTTAAAAAGTCACTCTTCACTTTATATTTCGTACATCTGTACGAACATCAGACTATGAATCACTTCCTTTCAGCATAACATTGTCTCTACTTCGATAGGTCCACCTCTCTCCTGTACTTCGAGACGTCCAACTTTCGTCTGACTGTTGATTTTTCACTCATTTGGTAGCTTGTGTGTTGCCTTAGTGTTCAACACATCAGTCCAAGAAGGCCGTTCGCACACAAGAATATCTTCTGAATATTGTCCAAGCCGTGTTGACTCGTTACAATACATGCACAGATATTGGTACCCATAAAACTTTTCCTTGATAATTTCAGAAAGATGGATTTCAGTTGGATTCAAACGAATAGTGATGGTATTATTTTACATTTATAAATCTCCGTCATTTCGCCTTCAAGACGTAATATCTGAAACAATGTTTTTGGGGTTTTCTGTATAGATAATATGTAGAACATTTATACACCCACATCTCACACAAACGGATGTAACGTGTGACGTTCATCTTTTCTCATCAAAATTTTAAGATATTCTCAACGTTTCAAGCCATTTTTCTTGTTGAGGAATGTCCTGAGTCTTGTGGATTGGGTGTGTTGTGCATAACTCATTCAATTGTAATCTTCAAATGTCGCCATACACTTTTTTTAAAACAATCTGAGTAATTGTTGAGTAATGGTATTAGGAGGAGGAAAAGGCGCAGTGTGCTGCGCATTTCCATACATTTTGCCTACAGACACTTCAATCTTGGGCAACACGTATATTTTAATTATCACCCCATCAGGGATTAACGTTATCATTACCGAATAAAATCTTATTTTACCTTCTTGCCCAACAAATTACTAGTTTCAATGTTTGCGTTTTCCGGCCTCCAAGCGCTGCCAATGATGCAAATTGTAATTTCGCAGTTCCGCGGAAGCGCTGTGATCCGCCCCTCGCGCGTCGGTGGGGGCTGGGAGCGCAGGGAGAGGCAACAATCGTTGAGTGGGGGGGGGAGAGGGGCCAATCGGAACGGGTCCAATTTCGGCGTGAGGTGGACGAGTTCACGGCGAGGCGCTCCAGGGGGGCAGGAACGAGAGCGATTCTGAGGCGAAAGCTGCTGCACGCAAATTGAACTGGTGCCACGGCGCCCAAAACAGGAACTGGTTTCCCAGCGTCTTACACTGGGAGTGGAGAACGCATCGGAGATGAATTTTTGACACACTGTCTCTGTACTGGATTTTTCACCCATACTAGTTATATAATGAAATATACCATTCTCACGTCTCATCAAGATTGTGGCTGTAATTATGTCCTGTTCCGAATTTATTAAGGTTTGGGCGCCAGAAACAGGTTACATGAATTACTACCAAGTTTTTCTATCTAATTTTAACAAAATTATATAAAAATCCAGCTAGCTTGGGTCGATGGATCCGGATACAAATACTCGCTATCGCCTCGATAGCCGATTACCTGATCTGCCAACTATACAGTATGGCGTGGAATCTGAAATGTAATAATTATGCTACCAACTAATTGAAAATTATGATTGACAAATGAAACTCTTTTCGTTTCCAAAGAACAAAATTCAACAATTTATTTAACTTTTAAATTAAAACAATTAATTAGATGGTCATGACCCCTTTTGAATAAATTGTCTCTTTTATACTGCAGTATTTTTTTACCGTTTTGCATGCCAACGCTCCGTAGTCGCTTCTCACTTGGCCGTTGTTAATTCCAAGTTCCGCTTCTCTCTTCGGTCTTGCGCCGCCGCTGACACGTCCAGTCCACACTGCCTAAACTATCTGTTAGTCTTGTCCGACGCTCCCGGTTCCTAATCTCTCCCACCGGTTATGTAGACTATTGAAGTCCAACTGCAATGTCCGAAAATCTGAACAAGTCCTCCGAAAATCACTTCTGGTAAATTATTTCAAAGTCCCGAAAACAAACTATCACTTCTCTCACAAGACAAAGTCCGAAAACAAGCTATACAAGTCTCACTTTCCCACTATATTGCCTACAAACGATCTTTACGCTACGGCACCCAGAGTCAGAATGTTCGATCTATACTCCACGACACCCAGAGACGGAATGTACGATCTTCACTCCACGACACCCCGAGTCAGAATGTTCTATTTAATGCGTTTTTGAACCCATTATGGCTCGGTAAGCGTCCATCCTTCTATTTTTTTAAAAACACGGCGGCAACATTAGACTATCTAGTCTTCCCTAGCCAACCCGTGCGTCTCTTACAAATCCGAGTAGCCGCGAACTCCGCCAGTCATTCGTTTTTGCACCAATTACATCTTAGGTTCTTCAGCCATCTAGCCGGCGTCCTGACGTCATCAAGGCCCGTGTATAGTTGTTGACCTTGCCAACCTCTGCGCTGACGTTGCTAAGGCCACATACCGCCCATATTGGATGCCCATTTATCCACCCCATGTCTAACTAACATCATTAAATAAAATCCATCATATTCTGGTATATCACAATAATGTTGAGAAATACCAAAATATCGAATCATGCTTTATTGTAGTTTGTTTCTAAAACTCTTCGACGAGATAAATATCCAAAGATCTATCTCACGCCTCAGGAATTGCTAAAAATTGGTGTATTTTTCACAAATAGGGCCTGCCTCTTGACTACAAAAACTGCGTATAAATTAAGCTACAAGTCAATATTGCCTTCTCTATTATGCTCTTAATATATTAAATCCTTTATTTACTTCTTAAGAAAGGCAAGATATACGATCATTGAACCATATGCTTGAATCATGACGTGACCTCTTCATTAATCATTCAGAAATATTGTAAGTACATGAAAAAACTAAAAGTATATTAATATTGTCTTCCACTCAAATGTATTTCAATAAACATTTTAATGACTTCTATATGAGTGACTACTTTCTTAACAATCGATTTTATTGCACCCTATTTAATGACAATTAAACTGAATTTTTATGCCTCACACTTCTCCCACGAAGAACATTTAACTACAAGAGTGTAGATTACATATAGTCCCGAAGTGCTTCAGGAAGCACTATAAGAAACAAAGTCTCTAAAATTTATTTAAAGCAAATAAATTATTTTATTTCATGAGCTTATAGTTTCTATGTGTGCTATCTTACATATCTCAGGAGAATTGAACACTTGTTAACTGGTAATGTCATGAGCGAACAGTTTGAGAGCAGACACATGGATGGACAAGAATGAAAGAAAAATTAATTGAAAGGACACAAACTACATCAAAAGTTCTGCACAAAAACGTGATTGAATGCATATGAATAAAGACAGTGAATGGGAGAGACTGCAGATAAATGCAGGCGAACGAAAAAAAATACAACACAATGATAACTGACACGAGAAAATAAATGAAACAAGTACAAATGAAAAATGCCAGCAATCTTATATAAAATGATCAACTGCTATCATGAAAGTATTATTCTCTCAAATCGTACAAGTACTACGTCCGTGAAAGTAGATGTCAGCGTATGTTATGAACACAGCGAATTATACACGTAGTAAACGAACCTGAACAAATGTAGAGAATGAAATAACACAAATGCAAATGTTCCCGTAAAATCCTTGGCAAACGCGCATGTAAATGGAACAAACTTAACCAGATACAAACGAAAAGGAATAAACTCAGATGAATGAAAAGGGAGAATAATCCCACGAAATACGAACACGATCTCAGGCGAATACAAATGAATATACAGGAACTCGTAAACACGTACGAATGGTGATTATCTCGCTTGCATTCTTTCGTATTTGGTAGAAGATAATTGGAAAGAATTGAAACGAAGGCGAGTGACGTCAGTTATGCGTCGTCAGGGTGGACAGCAGGCGACGACTGTAAGGTGATGGTGGATAAACGACGGTGGGTGACTGATGGGTAGACGTCGCGGGTGACAGAGGATAGGTATCGACAGATAAGCATTGGTGGATAGGCGTTATCGGATAGGTGTCGACGGGTAGGCGTTGGCCGGTAGGCGTTGGCCGATAGGCGTTGGCGGAAACGCGTTGGCGGGCGAAGAGGCGAGGGTGGGTCGGCGAGGGTGGGTCGGCGAGGGCGGATAGATGAAAGAGGTTGGACGAGGGCGGATAGGCGAGGGTGGAGAGGCGAAGGTGGATAGGGGAGGACGGAGAGACGAAGGCAGATAGGCGAAGACGGATAGGGAAGGACGGTTAGGCGAGGATGGATAGGCGAGGGTGGATAGGTGAGGGAGGATAGGTGAGGGGCGAATAGTCGAGGGCGGATAGGCGAAGACGGATAGGCGAGAGGGATAGGCGAGGGCGGATAGACGAGAGCGGATAGGCGAGAGTGAATAGGAGAGAACGGATAGGCGAGGGCGGGTAGGCGAGGTCACATAGGCGAATAAGCGAGGGCAGGTAGGCGAGAGCGGATGGGCTAGGGCGGGCGTGCGCACGAGATGCTGGCGTGGCCGTGCTGCGTGGCGGGAGCAGCGTGGGCGGGCGGAGCGGGTCGATACGTCGCCCGGAGCGGGAGATAAAAACGTGAATTAATAATTAGACAAATCGCCGGCAGCGTGGGCGGCGCCCTGCACGGCCCTGGGCGCTGCGCCTCTGCTCACCCGCTTTCGCCAGCCAACAGCACCGCCGGGTACCTGCCACGCAGGCGCACTCAAACGGCGCATCGAAAATCGAATTCGAGTGCGCAACGAAATTCTATCTGAGGGCTCATAAAGTGAGTTCCAGACATGACGCTAATGGATTCAAAAATGCATTTATTGATCGTATGGTTTGAGTTGCAGGAGAAGCCATAATGATTGTAGTTGTCGTCTCTGAATCTCAACGTGTCTGTAATCGCGTCTGCTCCACATACAGAGTAAGGTACAGAAAAGGTATGAAATATGATGTGTCGTGTAATAAGCTTAACGAAGGAACAGGTAGTGGCGGGTGACAAATTGAAGTCACATCCAGAGATACTCTGCCGCGTAACCACTTGTTCAGTACATACTAGTTTCTTTCCATGGGATTTCCATAACTTCACAATATTTTCTCTACACCAAGTACTAGTACAGCGAAAGAAATTGTCCAATTAAATTGTGCGCGTTTCCTTACTAAAATATTTAAAACTGCTTTATTTGAGATTTCTCTCATTCTTGTTATCTTAATTTTTATAGCATGCTCGTGTTCATGCTGTAACATACTACTATTATTCCGGCACTAAAAATACCCTTCTCCTGGAAACAAAAATAGAAGCTTCTTCAAACGAAAATATTTTAAATTCATTTTATGTATTAATTACCATGATAAGAGAACAAGTAAATTTCAACAAGGTAGGAAAAAGCCAGTAAAAGAAAGTAGCCCATGATACAAGAATTATATTCAAAACATCCAAAAAAAAGGTTTTAAAACAACTCAGTCGCTAAATTATTCAACCTCAATGTAGCAAAATGATAATTTTTGAATATCTGTGGACTTTAATTCAGAATGAAGAGCATTCGTATGCGGAACAAAGGATCCGCCTGATAACACGCATGCGTCAGAGAGCGGTAATTACAGATACCAATGCGTGTGGTGATACCGAATCACACGCACTTTTACGTTCTTATTTAACATTATTTCAAATGAAAATGTGACTTGAAATGAATGTGATGTGAAATGAAAATATGAAACAAAGTCGGGTTAGTTACACCATTTATAACTCAAAAACGGCTGGACCAATTTTAATTGTCTCTATTTTGTTGTATTCATCTCTTCCACGTACAGCAGAATAACTTAAAATATCGGGAAAACGGTGATGCAAAATAAAAAACTAAATAGTCGTATCAAATGCAACCTCAACACTCTGTAGGATTTTTTAATCTATATCGTTAAAAAATAACTCCCTAAATGAAGCGTTCTAGGACTTTACAAACTAGACTTCTGAGGTCAGTAACCTCAAAGAAACGATTTTCACACCATAGTCTACAGAATGAGATCTTCTTAAACATTCATTTTTGCTGGTCCGGCGCTTCTCAATATTACCGGACCTGCACAAAGGGCAGAATCTGCAATTAAATGTGAATGAGAGGGACAGAGAGAGAGACACACACACAAAGACAGAGTCAGATAGACGGAGACAGGGACAGAGAGATGGAGAGTGAGAATCGGAGAGAGTCGGAGAGAGAGACGAAGTGAGAGACGGAGAGGGAGACGAAGAGAGAAAGACGGAGAGAGAGATGCGGAGAGAGAAATTGAGATAGACAGGCGGGGTGAGAGACGAAGAGCGAGAGAGAAATGGAGAGAGGAGAGATCGAGAAAAAAAGGAGAGGGAAGGAGAACGAGGGAGATAAAGGCCAGAACAAAGTCTGCCAGGCTCCACTAGTTTTCCATAACGGAGGTTTCTAGATAACAAAATGCAGACGTCTAAACTAGCAATGACATTTCTTTGATCTTCTTCTCAATGTCTCGTATAAAAGACGTTACCACACGTCAATAAAAGATCTTTCTAGCAGCTTTTCCTGTAGAATTCAGAAATTAAAATTGTCACGACTTTTTACTTTCTCATAAAATTACTACTTTTCTAGAGAATTATTTGTCTAGAGAAATAATAATAAAGTTTCTAAAATATGGTTTGTTTTATCTCTATCCAATATAATTATAACATCATCTACATACCTTTTGTAGGTATGTAGGTTTTGATCAGGAAAACAGGAGATTCCCAAGAATCATTTCAGAAACTATTCATATTAAATTAAATGACTCAATGAATTCGGTAGTTGAATGTAATAACTTCACCAATGCGTATGATAACATATTAAACAAAATAAAATAATATTTATTATTTTTCTTCTATTATTGACCCCTGCCTATGGTTACCTGAACCCCTGCCTCTTTATTCTATTCGTTTGTTTAACGTAATTTTCACTAACGTAAAACCCATATTCAATAAAAGGTAAAAGATAACATTTTACCATAATTTATAGAACATATTGATTTGAAAGGTAAGCTTCCATTATTTAATGTTTTCTGCTTACATTATATTTAAAATGTTTCATTTTACTCATATTTATGGAATAAATTTGATTTTAGTCAAAATGTACCTGATGATGGAGACAAAATATCTCCGAAACGTTGTGAAACTCCAACTGTAAAACTTCAACTTCGTTCTTCAATATTGTATTAAATAAATTTAATTTCATATGATATGATTGTCTTTAATTAATGGAACTTTTCTTGATACAAAAAAGGTTTGTGTGTGTCTGAAAACAATAGCGCCATCATTGAACATAGGATTTTTTGTTCACTGCACAATTACAATAAACAAAATACTCTCATTTATTACTGGAATAAATTAACTATTTTATAAAAAATAATCACAAACACTGCAATAACAAAGTACGGTATATACGGATACACATTACATCTGTTTTTTACGTAACAAGAACATAAAAAGTTGCTGTAACTTAACCCAACACATAAATAGCAAATAATTATGTCAGGGGAACTCTTTCTTGTAGCATTGATATCACGTGTCGTCAGATGTTTTGCAAGAAGTGACGCTGAGGAATTTTTTTTATGAATTCAGTTTATTTGCAATTTATTTCTACAGAAATATAAGCAAATGTTTTAATAGTAATATTTACATGCGTGGAAATGTTACTCTACCGTAGCATTCCTATTTAAACAAATCGGTACATTATATCTGGCGGCTTATGACGCTGCAGTCTTATTGTTTTTTCTCTATTGTCTAATAGATTAATAGCGAGATGACTTCGATGATTTTCCAGTTTTGTGTGGTATTTATGACTCGTGGACTTTATTTCTTCTTTGATGGTCTTGATTTGATGGTCGTTGTGGAGTACTTCATTGTTGACATACCAGGGTACGTTTCTTATTTAGATTTTAGTTCGTTGATTTCAATGTGCCAAAGAGAAAGTTGCTGGTTTATTTTTTAAGTGGTTTTCTAGTGCTGCTTTGGGATTTTCGCTAAATGCTGGTACTGCCTTATCATCGGTGAAGATGGGTGTTACAAAATTGTTTACTGTTGGCATATCAGTAGTGAGTATGAGATTCAATATAGGTCCCAACACTCTTCCTTGAAGGAATCCGGGTTCCATTGGTTGCAATTAGGACAAGGATATTTTATATTTTAGTTGGAAGAATCTATTTTTAAATAAGATTTGATAAGGATGAAAATATTTTCTTATTTTTTGGGGAATGAAGAATTCATTCGGAACTCGCAGTAGAGAAAAGATAATAACACAATGAAAAATTTGAATTTTTCAATAAAAATCGAAACTGTTTCATTGTTTTCGGATTTTTTCCGAGTCTCTGGATAAGTAATAAAACAATTATCACAAAGCCGGCATACTTTTCTTTCCATTTCTGCGCGCACAAAACTTGAACCTTCTTTTGGACGTATCGAGAGATTTGTTCGTCTGCACACAACCGGATGGTCTAGTGACCAAATCCGTTTTTGCCTAAGTGCCTGGGTTCCAAAACTAGATCGAGAAAGTGTTCGTAATGGATTGAAATATTTTTGCGAGTTCAGTTAGTATTACAAGTAGCATTTTAATATTACGAACCCGTGTCTCGTAGTAAAAGGAATAATGTGATCTTCTACAACAAAAGTTGACATATGGTGACATATTGGTGAGTGCCCACGTGAGTGACATATAGGTGAGTGCGAGAAGCGTCTTAATGCTTTGAACATTATATTTGAACTAGCGTACCCGTGCGAGAAGTCTCGCAAGATATACCCACCCTCTTCCTTATTTTTCCATATCCATACTAAGCCTGTAATGTATATTTTTCTTCAAGACCCTCTTATCCTCCGTCACTTGTTCTATATGTCATCTTGTAATTAATAACAATATAACATTCATGTCAAAACAAACTATTTTTAATTAACTTTATTATGGAGAAAAGAGCACAAATTCAGTCGCATACAATATTAAGTAATTAGTCAGTACACATACATTTGCCGATTTTACAGGTTTTGAACAGGTGGGATATAATCGAGAAGCGTCGAACCAGCAAAAATGTAATAGAATGATCAAGAAGATCTCTTCCTGTAGATTACGGTATGAGGCGTTTCTGTGAGGCGTTTGATCTCAAAATGTTAGTTTATAAGGTTCTAGAACGCTTTGTTTAGGAGTTATTAAACGATATAGATTAAAAAATCCTGACGTGTGTTGTGGGTTGCATTTTAGATGAATATTTAAATGTGTTTTTAAACAAATCCTTCATATTTTTTTTAAAAAAATCTAATTACAATTCGTCACTTCTTCATGAAATACTTTTTTGAAGATCTAATTTATAAAGATTGGTTCTGTGGCAAGAGAAAGAGAAGGTATACTACTGAAATAATATAGCATATAACATTCTGGAGAATTTGGAAGCGTTGTGTTCCCTCCGTCGTTCTCGTTGCTCGACCTGCCGCGAATCTCGTCGCCGGTGGCGCTTCTCGGGTGCGGCGCGGGCGCGGCGTCTCAATGACGGCTTCTTTACGGGCGCTGACTGCTCCTCGCCCGTCAGCACGTCCGCCTCCGCCCGCCCAGGAGCTACAGGCCGCGCGCCCCCGACGGCCCTCGCCGCCCGCGCCGCCCGCGCCGCCCGCGCCGCCCGCGCCGCCCTCGCCGCCCCGCGCCGCCCGCGCCGCCCGCGCCGCCCGCGCCGCCCGCGCCGCCCGCGCCGCCCGCGCCGCCCGCGCCGCCCCCGCCGCCCCCGCCGCCCCCGCCGCCCCCGCCGCCCCGCGCCCCCGCCGCCCCCCGCGCCCGCCCCCCCGCCGCCCCCGCCGCCCCCGCCGCCCCCGCCGCCCCCGCCGCCCCAGCCGCCCCCGCCGCCCCCGCCGCCCCACGCCGCCCCCGCCGCCCCCGCCGCCCCCGCCGCCCCCGCCGCCCCCGCCGCCCCCGCCGCCCCGCCGCCCCCGCCGCCCCCGCCGCCCCCGCCGCCCCCGCCGCCCGCCCGCCGCCCCCGCCGCCCCCGCCGCCCCCGCCGCCCCCGCCGCCCCCGCCGCCCCCGCCGCCCCCGCCGCCCCCGCCGCCCCCGCCCGCCCCCGCCGCCCCCGCCGCCCCCGCCCCCCGCCGCCCCCGCCGCCCCCGCCCCCGCCCCCGCCGCCCCCGCCGCCCCCGCCGCCCCGCCGCCAGCCCCCCGCCGCCCCGCCGCCCCCGCCGCCCCCGCCGCCCCCGCCGCCCCCGCCGCCCCCCGCCGCCCCCGCCGCCCCCGCCGCCCCCGCCGCCCCCGCCGCCCCCGCCGCCCCCGCCGCCCCCGCCGCCCCCGCCGCCCCCGCCGCCCACGCCGCCCCCGCCGCCCCCGCCGCCCCCGCCGCCCCCGCCGCCCCCGCCGCCCCCGCCGCCCCCGCCGCCCCTTCGGAGAGCACATGCGCGGTCTCTTGCGCAGACACGTCGCGCGGGCAGAGGTGAAGGGAAACGCGGGGAAAAACAAGCTCACGCCGTGCACTGCAACGCGCGCCCGCGTGCGCCAGGGTCAGGGTAAATGAAAAAGGAAGGACACTGTACACAGTTATGATGACGCATCTCAATGTGGTAGGGGGAAAACTAGTAATTCTAAGAAAGGAAACGTTTATTGAAATTGGAATTGGTTAGACAGACTTATTATTACCTCAAAGCCACCACAATTGTTTGAAACGGGTTGTTCATATTGTAACGTAAATGTAACGTCAGTATACGCAATGTGTCTGTCAGATACTCCACCGTTTGCACCTGCAATCGAAGCTGTCTTGTTTAAAAGAAAAATCACTTTGTAATACGTTTTTCATATAATATTTGTATTTTAATAAAGATATAGTTTGAAGTATTTATTTGAAACATTTATTCGAAATCGACTATGAAGGGGCGTTTCTCAGCAAAGTATATTTACAGATGCGAGTACATGCAATGTGTCTGCCATAAACAGCGCAACGTAGCGAACCTATTTCCGAGTTTACCTCGTAAACTATTGTTGAAATAAATGGCACTTTTTATCACGAAATAAAACGTTCTACAATATCAATAGAGATCGCATCTTTCAATTGCATTTTTTAAAAAAGATCTAACGTCTGGATGACGAATGCTGCCGGTTTATGAATTAAAATTGCTACACAAATAATTAAGTTTTGAAGGCACATTTAATGGTCTACCATGTTCAAAAGTGCAAACATTGATTTCGCCACAATAATGTATAATTATTTTGGTACCATTTTTAAGAGGTAAACGTGTTTTGCATTTTTATGCTATAAATTTGTCATAAGAGAAACTCAAATTGTTTTGTCTCCATTCGACTCCAGCCCTCTAGCATACTTACTTATTTATCCGTTTCTCTAACATCTCGTCGGCATGTGAGTTTTGCATATTACTCCGCAATTTGATTACTTAATTAATATGTTGTCTGAAAATATTTACCCATCCGTTCCGCTTAACCAAATGATTGCCCTTGCGCTTTCTCTGTTTCTGACTCCAAGCTATTGCGTCATATCTCTTGTTATTTTAGTGTCATGTTTATCATAGTCTATACATCAGTGTTGTCAAGGCCGATGCCACGAGCGGAAGTTCGTGGCACGAGTGCCACAACGAAATCGCCTCTCCACGCAGTTCATAACCGCGCTGCAAGAGCCAACGCCATCCCTATTGTATAACGGTGGGGTTACTAATAGCTTCCTCTCCCGACGCTAGTGGCTCAGGGACGCTCGTGGCATGGCACGGTCCCGCGAGGCGTGCCACTGCCACCAGTAGAAGACCTTGACATCACTGAAGTTGATGATTATATTATTTTATTATAGTCTCGGGCAAAATATTGGTGTTGAATAATCAGAACTAGAATTTGTTTTTGCCTCGTAAATTTAAATAGTGAAAGAGAATTTAGATGACATTGTTAAATAAACATTAATTTGCCTTTTCCTGTTTCACTTTAACCAGGCGGAAACATATCATGCGCGGAGGTCGAAGTCACAGTCAAAATGCAGAGGGATTGCCTTGCAAGCTACCTACGTCATTTGGGACGTCCCATCATCCAGCACATTATATTTTCTTTACACGACACGTACTCTACTTGCTCGTTTTGACAATGCTTGCTTCCATGACCTCCTGAGGTTCCCTGCAAATATCCAGCGACGGAGTCAGTGCAATATGTCCGCCCCGTGACCGAGATCGCTAAAGCAGTAGCGCCGTAGAGATGTTGGTCCGTGGGGTCGCGGGTTCGAGTCCCGCCTCGGGCATGGTTGTATGGATTCGTCCTTTCACCCCCTATCATCACCAGCCGCCAGTCCGTCCTCGCCCCCAACCCACCCTCGCTCCCCAACCCATCCTCGCTCCCCAACCCGCCCTCGCTCTCAACCCGTCCTCACCGCCAGTCCGCCCCTGCCGTCGGTCCGTCCTCGCCGCGAGCCCGTCCTCGCCGCCAAGACGACCTCGCAGCCAGCCCATCCTCGCCGCTAGCCCACTCGCGCGGTCTACCAGTTCATCGGTCCACTATGCTCCGTCCTGCCTCAACGTGCCCAGCTCTTCCCGTCTCAGTCTCTCCCCCCCCCAGCCCTCCCTCGCCGCGCCGCATGTACTCTCTGCAGCGACGGAGGGGCGTTTGAAAAGCGGCGCAGCCCTCGCGGCTATTGTCGGCCGCGCTGCTTTGTCTTGACGTCTGCGCCTGCGCATTCGACAGCTCGCGTCAAATACGCGCACTTCGCCGTCAGCGCTCCCTGTGCAGCTCGTCAAGTGTCCTTTGACTTCTGAGAACGCAGAATGAGGCTTTGAAAACAGAGCTCCCCTCCCTCCCCCCAATCGCCTACGCCCTGACT
Organism: Acheta domesticus; assembly: GCA_031308135.1. Taxonomy (NCBI): domain Eukaryota; kingdom Metazoa; phylum Arthropoda; class Insecta; order Orthoptera; family Gryllidae; genus Acheta; species Acheta domesticus. The sequence continues at coordinate 216,892,770 of JAHLJT010000631.1, read as the reverse complement.
CGCGTGACGTTTTTCACAGAACGTCATGCTCTGCCAATGAATCACAAGGAAATTCGTAGTAGTTCTCTTTTATTTCGCTTCTAAGGAACGTATTTCTTTATGTTTGATGTATAAAAGCAATATTTATATTCATTGAGAGAAAATTAATTTCAAATTCATAATTTTTATTCAAATTTGGGCGTGTATTTGTACACGAAGTCTGTTTTAAGCGACCAATTCTTTTTTCTGGGTTGCCAATATCCTCTCAGGTAGTAAAACTATAGTTCGTTCTTTGTGTTTTCTCTTCGCCCATTTTCTTTCAATTTCTTCTTGATTTTCTTCGTCGAGTATTTGTACATATTAAATTTGCCTGATCTAAAATATGTTGCTTTGAAGTTTCTATCAAGAAGCACAATATGATTATTATTTTTCCGCTAACATTCAAATAATACTGAGGTTTCAATAATAGAAAACGGTTATTTTGCTTAAATTGAAAATATGATGATATTAATGTTTTTACAAGAGAATTATTACGCTCATTAAATAGCGCGTGTATTATTTTTTATCACTTTGGCGAAAATATTATGGAATTCTATGTTAGTTGAATTTGTTTACATATTATTTTACAATATGAATTTCATTTCTAAAAAAAAGGCATAAGCAATTTTCCATCATGTAGTTAATGCAAATGTTAATCATTTGACGGATTATTGATTAAAATGTAGTTGATTAATTTTATAATATTTTACTTTGTACCTTGAGGAAGATTATATGAGTACATTTTCTTAAACATGTAACATTGCAAAAAATTAATTAATAACCTGAAAAAATATATCCACATAACCAAAATATTATAGTAGACACAAAACTATATATTGATTTTACATAGTCTGGAACACTTCATAATTTAACATATTCGTATTACACTCCGACAAATGATTTCCAAATTACTAAAATTACAAAATAAAATAACTGGATTTACAGTTTTCAGTTTTGTAAGGCTCCGTGTTTGCAGACCTGTGTATTTGCTAACAAGTGAGAGATCATGTAAGTTAGATGGCATTCTATTCTTCCTCATGAACAGAATATGAGTTATAAATTTACTTTTAGAAGCAATTATGCACCCATACTCTTCATATAATCGCTATCTCACTGATTGGTTTTTAATTCCATTTTCTTCGGCTTGTTAACTCTTCGTAGCCCTTAGTCTTTCATCTTCCCGTTCAATATTATTTTCAGTAAAATATTCATGACTTGCTGCCCATTTATCTCTCTTAATTTTGTTTGTCTTTTTATCCCGCTCCCCATTCTCCACAATATGAAGAGCATAGAGGGTGAGGGCTCTCTTTGGCAAGGGCCGCCGATGCTTGAGATTTCTTTGGCCCTCGTTGAGAACCATGCGGTGATGATCAGGAAGAACTTTCCACGTCTCCACATGCAGCGTGACATCGTGGGAATCTTGAAGCAAATTACTAGACTTCGAAATTTGAGGGGATGATTTAGGTTCCTAGGATAGGTAATAATATAACGTAATTAGGCACTACTAGGCATGGAAGTGACGTTTTAGGCACTTAAAATAGGTTACAAAAGGCTAAACCAGAAATTTAAAAAAAACATTAGATATGAAAAATTATGTTTATGGCATCTAAAACTGATCACAAAAGGATTAAATTAAGTACTTTTCATTTTTTTTGGAATGTCAAGTATTTTTACATTTATGAAAGTACCTACAAGCATATTATTTTTTCATTTTCATTTCTTTCTATTTCTTTTCATTTCATTCATTATTTGTGACTTTTCATTCTCAACCTATCAACAGCGCAGCTGCACCGGGAATGGATGCAATTGCCTATGAAGGGCGTGCTGATCGGAGACGAGCGTGAAACATCCTCTTTATATTGAGTTGCAGAGCTCCTTACATTCAGAGTATTGTATGAGAGATTTCGGTGCGTAGTCGATAGAGTATTTTATCAAGGAATATTCGCGTTTCGAGAAATTCGGGAAAGTATTTGCATTTCCGTCATACAATTTTTTACAAAAATTAGTAATTCTAATATATTAATTCATAAAATTACTGTTTTAGACAGATTTAGACACAAAATGTGAAAATAGGCATCAACCGCCGTTTAGGACATTTTATGAGACTATTAGATCGATTTCAATATATTTATTTCTTCATGATTCGTAAACATTGCAATTATTTTCCACAACCTCTTAAAGCAATAAAATAGGATATGTTCTAAAGTACAAAGTCTACAAATTACATAAGTCTATATATTATATATATATCTATATATATATATATATATATATATATATAGGACTTATCAGATAGATATATCAGGCCAATGATGTTTTGTGTTGTTCGAGAGTATTAAAATGGTTACGTGAAAAAAATTCAATTTTATATACAGCTTATTTAGGCAGATTATATTCATTTATTTATAGCATATCATTGTCATTTCTTCAGCATACGAAATTCTGCTCTCCAAAATGTTGAAAGGATAATATTATAAATTATATAATCATCGTTTTTAAGAAAATAATGTACCAAATGCTTCATACAGTTTATAGACTTAAAATTTGCATACAGTAACTATGACTTTAAATTTGCTATGTATCTGAGCTTGCAAATTTGCATAATATAGTAATATCATGGTAACTCAATGAAGTAAAATATATGTCTTTATTTTCTTCAGAGCAACATCCGATATTGGGTTACAGAGCTCGTAACACTAAGTGCAAAT
>JAHLJT010000631.1:216878610-216889044 GCA_031308135.1 Acheta domesticus | reverse complement strand
CAATAATACTGAGGTTTCAATAATAGAAAACGGTTATTTTGCTAAAATTGAAAATATGATGATATTAATGTTTTACAAGAGAATTATTACGCTCATTAAATAGCGCGTGTATTATTTTTTATCACTTTGGCGAAAATATAATGGAATTCTATGCTAGTTGAATTTGTTTACATATTTATTTTACAATATGAATTTCATTTCTAAAAAAAGGCATAAGCAATTTTCCATCATGTAGTTAATGCAAATGTTAATCATTTGACGGATTATTGATTAAAATGTAGTTGATTAATTTTATAATATTTTACTTTGTACCTTGAGGAAGATTATATGAGTACATTTTCTTAAACATGTAACATTGCAAAAAATTAATTAATGACCTGAAAAATATATCCACATAACCAAAATATTATAGTAGACACAAACTATATATTGATTTTACATAGTCTGGAACACTTCATAATTTAACATATTCGTATTACACTCCGACAAATGATTTCCAAATTACTAAAATTACAAAATAAAATAACTGGATTTACAGTTTTCGGTTTTGTAAGGCTCCGTGTTTGCAGACCTGTGTATTTGCTAACAAGTGAGAGATCATGTAAGGTAGCTGGCATTCTATTCTTCCTCATGAACAGAATATGAGTTATAAATTTACTTTTAGAAGCAATTATGCACCCATACTCTTCATATAATCGCTATCTCACTGATTGGTTTTTAATTCCATTTTCTTCGGCTTGTTGACTCTTCGTTGCCCTTAGTCTTTCATCTTCCCGTTCAATATTATTTTTCAGTAAAATATTCATGACTTGCTGCCCATTTATCTCTCTTAATTTTGTTTGTCTTTTATCCCGCTCCCCTTTCTCCACAATATGAAGAGCGTAGAGGGTGAGGGCTCTCTTTGGCAAGGGCCGCCGATGCTTGAGATTTCTTTGGCCCTCGTTGAGAACCATGCGGTGATGATCAGGAAGAACTTTCCACGTCTCCACATGCAGCGTGAACATCGTGGGAATCTTGAAGCAAATTACTAGACTTCGAAATTTGAGGTGATGATTTCGGTTCCTAGGATAGGTAATAAAATAACGTAATTAGGCACTACTGGGCATGGAAGTGACGTTTTAGGCACTTAAAATGGGTTACAAAATGCTTAAACCAGAAATTAAAAAAAACATTAGATATGAAAAATTATGTTTATGGCATCTAAGGATTAAGGATTAAGGATTAGGATTAAGGATTAAGGATTAAGAAAAAGGATTAAATTAAGTACTTTTTCATTTTTTTGGAATGTCAAGTATTTTTACATTTATGAAAGTACCTACAAGCATATTATTTTTTCATTTTCATTTCTTTCTATTTCTTTTCATTTCATTCATTATTTGTCATTTTTATTCTCAATCTATCAACAGCGCAGCTGCACCGGGAATGGATGCAATTGCCTATGAAGGGCGTGCTGATCGGAGACGAGCGTGAAACATCCTCTTTATATTGAGCTGCAGAGCTCCTTATATTCAGAGTATTGTATGAGAGATTTCGGTGCGTAGTCGATAGAGTATTTTATCAAGGAATATTCGCGTTTCGGGAAATTCGGGAAAGTATTTGCATTTCCGTCATACAATTTTTTAAAAAATTAGTAATTCTAATATATTAATTCATAAAAATACTTGTTTTAGACAGATTTAGACACAAAAATGTGAAAATAGGCATCAACCGCCGTTTTAAGACATTTTAGAGACTATTAGATCGATTCAATATATTTATTTCTTCATGATTCGTAAACATTTGCAATTATTTTCCACAACCTCTTAAAGCAATAAAATAGGCATATGTTCTAAAGTACAAGGTCTACAAATTACATACGTCTATATATATATATATATATATATATATATATATATATATATATATATATATATATGTGTGTGTGTGTGTGTGACCGTACTTACCCTTGTCGGTCTCTCGGGATGCACATATCATAAAATTTTTGGTTCATTAGGGTACAGGAATTCTTTTAGGGGGATACTTTAGTCAGCATGTCTGAATTCGATAATTCTATTATTACACAGACAAGGATTTATTGAGAATAACAGTTTACATTAATAACACAAGTAACATTACCAAGATGATCGTAGATCATTAATGAACACTAATTAAACACTTTTATATTATATGTCTGATTGTTCCTATTGTTTACATTTATTATTCCCGTTCATAATATTTCCATCTTTGAAACTACATGCCTTCCACTCCCATCACAGACACTGTTACTTTTCTTTATCACTCCAATGAGCATCCTGAACCGGCATGTCCCCTATATCCGACCCCATCCATTCTTATTTATAACTATCGTTACTTATCTGAACTTTCCACTAGCTGCCTTCCTCGCGAAGTCACGCCACGTGCTGTCCCCGTGGTCGCTGCCGCGAGTTGGCCTTGGCGCCGCCGTCGTTCTGCGTCTGCACACGTGTCGCTAACGGTCCGTTCTAGCACACCGGCGTTGGATTCGCCACCAATTTCTCTTCGTCAAGTCGTCTTCTCCACTCGCTACCTGTCCGCCATTCTCTCTCGACTCTCTTCCGTTCGATGAAGTCCACGAATCCCTCGTTCCGGGCACTCGTTCACCGGTCTTGTTTGATTCACCCCGCGGTCGATTCATTGTCTGCGCGCCACTTTCAATTGTTGTGATTTGCCTAATGCTGGTGTTTTGACCATACGGTCAATATATATATATATATATATATATATATATATATAGAGAGAGAGAGAGAGAGAGAGAGAGACTTATCAGATAGATATATCAGGCCATGATTTTGTTTCTATTGTTCCGAGAGTATAAAATGGTTACGTGAAAAAAATTCAATTTTTATATCAGCTTATTTAGGCAGGTTATATTCATTTATTTATAGCATATCATTGTCATTTTTTCAGCATACGAAATTCTGCTCCAAAATGTTGAAAGGATAATATTATAAATTATATAATCATCGTTTTTAAGAAAATAATGTACCAAATGCTTCATACAGTTTAATGACTTTAAAATTTGCATACAGTAACTATGACTTTAAAATTTGCTATGTATCTGAGCTTGCAAATTTGCATAATATAGTAAATATCATGGTAACTCAATGAAAGTAAAATATATTGTCTTTATTTTCATCAGAGCAACATCGATATTGGTTTACAGAGCTCGTAACAAAAAGTGCAAATCCATCTTCTCTTTATTATTATTATTATTATTATTATTATTGTTATTGTTATTATTATTCAGGTATTTAGTTTCATTGTCATATTTCTCTTTGAGGATGGTTTGCGTCTGAGACAGCTAGCATTGTAGAACTAATTTTACAGTTTCTTCCATTTCCATACTATGACAACGTTAACGTAACAATTTTAAATACAGTACTTTTGTCTGTAGGGTCAGTTTGGAATTTCAGCTTTCCGTTTTGGTCGATGGGTGATAAAATGTAAGTTAATCATTTAGAAATTTGTATGTGGAAACATAAAAGAAACAACGCATTCTTTTACAGATTGACATTTGCAGCTACCAAAGATTTCTACTTAATGTGACATCAAGCTACGGTTTTGTGTGGAAAATGTTGTAGTAAAAGTAATAAGAATATGATTTTCCATTACTCTTCATCATGGTATTGTAATGTGCTAATGAAGTGCTTTCTCCTATACAAGTTACGCAAGGTAGAAATTCGGTCTCGCCTCTTACGGTATATGCGAAGCGTCACCTATTACTCTCCTGGCTGCGTAAGAGACAACTGACGTCAAGCAAATGACGCTTTTCTACGGATATACAATCACCTTTTCCAACAGCAAGAAGTTTTGGAAGTCCGGGATGCACCAAGCATTTTACGGGACGTACCATGCATGTACTACATATGTTCCAAAATAAATGTTCTAGATCGTGAAGGACGAGAAGAAGATTATAACTTATTACCAAAAATATATAGTGGGATATCTCATATTACGAAGTTACACATGTAACATTTGCCTTTGATTTATAGGTAATTGATTGTGTACTCGTGTTTGTTTGGCAATGCACGACGGATGTATTAGTTCAGTGAAATACTTTCTGACGCAATCATATTTCGGCTATCGATCAGTGCAACACTTGATCAAGGTGAGTTGCCTACTGATCAAAGACAAATGTAATTTGAAATTCCCCACCACATGTTCACTAGCAATAAGGGATTGTTTTAAATCCTCTACGTGACACAGAAGTTGGTAACGTGTGGTCTGAGATACCTGAACATACGTTGATTTGAAGCTAGGCTAGAGCAATAAAGAGTAGAGCAATAAAGACAAAGGAATAATAACATCTGTATCTTCTCCCTTAGACTTCAACCATCAAATATCACCTAAATAGATAGAGTGCCATCATTACACTAAACGGAGGATCAGATAAAACTTGTTTCCCGGTCGCAGCCGATGATTCGCAAGGGTGTTACAGCTGTCAATCAAATTTTTAGTACACGCATAGTGTTGTTTATTTTCTTCGCGGTTCAGCTGTAGTGTAATAAAGCCTGAGGGAATTGTAGCTGTAATAACTCTACGCAGGGTGAAATAGTACTATTTATCTACAGACGAAACGATCCAAGTTAAAGTACACGTCAAAGGTATCTAAAGTGGGGTAGAAGTTAAGGAACCACGTCAACACCATTCTCGTGTTCTTTAGGATCGATTCTTTGACAAACTTTGCCAGAACTGGAGATCTCTTTCCTCTCAAAGCGTTCCGAAAACTTTTATCTGAAGATCGGAAACGCGGCTGTGAATCGAGTTCACGAGATTCGTCGGAAAGCTCTGCCGCAACCGCTTCTGCGCAGCACGGCCCTCCTCCAAACTGTTGGCTGCTGTTGTGGCTCTTCCAGGCGGTCAGGGAGAGATCTGAAGCCAGGTTTCTCAAGCGAAAGGTAAACAGTATTCTGTGTAGAAGGGTATGTTTCAAATATTTGCAAGCACTGGAAACCTTTCGATTCTCCGTCCTTGAGTATTATGGTTGTTCCACAGTAATTATCTTGATACTGTTTGCGTCGGTATAATAAAAATAGACAAAGTGTATGGTACTCAAACCAACAACAACAGAGTTATGACGGAGATAATTTAATCTCTCTTTCTTCATTTTTTAATGAGATTTACGAAGTGACCGACAGGGATACGGAAGTATCCTTTCAGATAAGTTTTCAAGAGTTTCAAATTATGATTCTGGATTTACCATTGAAAAAACAGTAGTTACTTTTAATTCTCTCGGTGTACTGCGGGATCGTGAGTGGGAATAACTGTTCTAGTTGAAATGTAAAACGAAGAACATTCGTTTAAGTATATCGATGAACTGATGAAAGCCATGAATTAACTTCATTCGTTTAAAAGAAGGCCCTTTAATATGTGTTATAAAAGACTGTTTTAAATTAAGACTCTTTTAAGCCAATAATTTACAACTTAATTGAAAATAAAGGGGAAATTCTTCTCGAACTTAAGTGTATCAGAATTTTTTCTCGTCGTCAGTTATTACGTTAAGGAAATTGAAATAACCTTTACTCATCTTGGCATAATGTGAAACATTATGAAACTGAGAACAGTATCGTAATATGAGTCATTAGAACTATTGTGTTCTAAAAATCCATGGCCTACAATTAACAAAGTCAATATTCCAAAGAAATATACTTGTTTTACACATTACAATATTTGCACAATTTTGCAAATTCATTCCCGCAGATGTAGAAGTTGAACACTGTATACTTTTTTCAACATTTGAAGTATTTTGTTTCATGATGTTTGTAGCTATTTCCTTTCGATTTTTTTTTAGTAAAGTTTCAACTTAGACTTCTGCGACGGAAGAGGACTTCCATCCTCAATTTTTTCAATGTGTGTATCAGCACCCGATTCGGGGAACAACAAAAATGATTTTCAAAAACAATGACAGCAAAACTTTCAAAATTTATTAGCTGAAAATATGTCCCATAAATGTTAAGGAATGACCTCAAATAGTGAATGCTAACAGGTTGCGGCGTGCATTACCCATTTTTGTACTTCACAGAAAAGCTATAATGTTTTGTAGTTTAACGACGAATACGAATGTATTTTCTTAATGCTTCAAAGCAATTAAACTCTTTAACATTTCCTCTCGTGATGCAAATTCTTCCAAATGCTTGGAGTATTTGGTACCGTAATATTAAAAGAAGTATTATTGTCAACTACATCGTTTACCGTCACATTTTTCAGTTCCCTTTAGCAGGCTTCAAGAATTATTTTGAATGAGACCATGGAAATCAATGTCAGTGAGAAGAAAAATACAGAAACCACAATAAGAATAAATATCAAATGTAAGAAATGAGTCAGAAAAGCGTACTGCAAAGTAAAACACTACCACCGCCACTACGATTGCACCACTGACTCCTATTATTACTACCATCATTCTCACCATCATCAACCGCATTTTCAGCTGCACCAGCTCGGCCCCCTCCAGTCGCGCAGAGCATTACGTAGTTCTCCCGCAAAAAGTTGGCCCGCGGGGCACCGCGAGACGAGGCGGTCGCAATCAGGGCGCATTGTTCGGACGCCTCGCCGCTCCTTGCGGCTCCTCGTCTGCTCCGCGCCCCATTTCCCCAACATCAACCAACGACGTTGATTTCTACGCTCGTAAATATTCATGTCTCGTGCACATCTGCCTTGGAACCACAAATACAAACAGATTAGAGCGTTTAAGTTGGTGGGTTTTTGAGACTATTAAAAGTCTCAAATGTCTTTGAATACAGTCAAGAGAGATAATGGAGAATACAGTCGAGAATGATTTGGATACATGGAATGATTTGAATGTTTGGATACAGTCAAGAGAGATTTGGAGATAATGTTTGGCTTTATGACATTCTGGCTTACATGTCTGATTTTTATCAAAGCTGAATTTATTTTCATGCTAAATAGGTGTTAATATATTTAGGGGAATATTATTTTTTAATATAATTTCAGCATCTAAGGCTTACTTTTATGGATAGGGATAGAAGGGTTAGTAACTTAATATATGTGTGATGAAAATAAATAATTGTTTATGGTTAAGTGTGGAATGAGATAAATAAAAACCTACACAGCCATGAGAAAACCTACGGCGCATCCATTTTTCACCCTAAATTCCACAAGGAAAAGAATGGGCTTGAACCTCCGTACCTTGGAATAGATAACTGGCCCTTTACCCACTAAACTACGGGACGTCCTGATGGGCCGAATTTCCAGAATGTTTATTAAAACACGATTGAAAGAATAAGTGATTAATTTTTCCATGTTTCTGGGTGCGTCAACTGTTAAAGTGATTAGTCCTGTAAGTGGAGTACATGATTTTATCACAGGAGGTGGCTGTGATGTTCCCCCATTGGATGGTGAAATGCGGCACCGACCAATTCATTGGCTTGCGGGATTTTGCCCAACCATGTATTTCTCACCAGCGGGACACCGCGCCCTAGCCGGGACAAGCTCTAAGCTCTCGACATGCGTCGTAGTACGGGGCAAGTGAAAGTGTGAGTAAGCTGTGGATGAAGATGGGACAACGAAGAGGAAAGAATGATGGCTCGTGATTCATGGCCCCTTTGTTAGGGTACAGCATCAGCATTCGTCAGGTATTGATCGAAGAAATGTCGGAAAACTATCGATCAGAGCTGTCGACCGCTATAATTCTTCCCCAGACAGTGACAGGATTCTAACTAGCTATGAAGCAAGTGTCTATAATCCTAGTACCGTCGGGACTCGAACCCCAGGACCTTCCAGTCAGAGGCTCTCCTGTGACATCAGTTAATGCTCGGAGCCACCTGAACCGAGGTGAATCGGATTCCGAACCTAATAAAGGTCTTTTGAGTGTGTTCTTAGAAAACTAAGATTAATACCTCTCTAAAATATCTAGTCCACGTATTGGACCGCGAACAGACTTGGTCTGATGTTCTTAAATTCTGAACGCCAAGTACAATTATCCAAGAAAGAAACAACAATAGTAACAATAACATAGTTTATTTTACCAAAATATAACTGTGTGTACTCGTCGTAACCAAATCTGTTCCAAACACTTTCCAGGTAAGAAATAATCCAGAAGAGTAAGCCGTGACCAAAACTAACTACAATTCCAATATACATCCAAATTACGAAGCATAAGTCACAGTTACGTCGAAACATTATACCGAGACACTATCCAATTCACAATAACTAGACTGATCGTACCTCAACACTATAACCAAAAGCTTCACTCATGCCCCTGCATTTTCTCTCCGTGGTGCCAGCGACCTCTTGTAAAACCTCGGTGACGTCGTGCGCAGATTCACACGAGGCTCTTTGTTTCAGTCACCGCTTTTTTAAGGTCACTTTTTACTTTCCCGTATACGTACGTATACACGGAGTGATCTAGTAGTATAGGGAAAGTTATGTAATGCTGCGCGAAAAAATGGCCAATTTTCGGCGGAAAAAAAATAATTGCCGGATCGTGAAAACGAATAAGTGGATAAAACCAGTTGCTAAATTAAGAAAAAAAATCCTACCACGTGGTGTAGCCAGAAACTCTCTAGAAAACAGACTGTTTTCTAGGTCCTTGATACCGAAAAACCAATTGAAAGGAAAACGTCCGTCTGTCCGTCCGTTTGTGAACATTGCTAGCGTCTAAACCATACGTACGATTTCTTCCAAAATTGATATTCCCCGGTCGATTTGATTCTAGTCGAAGCTTTGAGATTTTGAAAAAGATTCTTCAAAATTTGGGGGTACTTTATATGAAGCCCCCCGGGGATTTTCAAAATTTTCTCAAAAAACGGCTCCAAATTTTTAACTAGGTCATATAGCGACCACCGTGGTTCTCTACGTTGGGAACTGTAGGAGGAACACGACACGAAAGGACAACACGTGCACACACAAACACGGGATTCGAACCCGCGACCCTTCGAGACGAGGCAACTACGGCCCTACAGCCTTAACGATCTCGGCTATCTAGGCCGGCAGTCACCGCTTTCTGGGAGTGGCCTGCCCTAAAATCGCTCGCTGACCTTCCGCGCGCGCAGCACGTTTCAATGTCCCTCTCACACCTAACATCAAGGAATTCAAAAACAAATGAAGTTTGTCGAACTAAATGAAGTTTGTCGTGCTAAATGTGGAAAAGCGATGCACCTGTCCACTCACATGCTTATGAAAGGAAGAATATTTAAAGAAATAATCGAATTCGAGATACTGCACGTTTCAGAATTTGAGATTCTTTCGAAAGACCACGAAAACCCGGGTTTAAAGCTACAAAATGTACGTTGTCGTGTTACGTACGATCGATGCCAAAAATAAGATATTTACGTAAACCATTATATGGTAACGGGTTATATTTGTGCCTGCATATTTTACAAATTATTATAAATACAAATATTACTACAAATATTAATATTTATAATGTTACAATGATGATATTAGTTGCTTCTTCGTGAAATTCTCTTTCACGTTTGTTAGGATTGTTGGGTTTGAGAGCCGCAATCGTGTCTGTATTACAGAAATAATAAATAAACGTGATGGTCAATCAAATATCTTATATCTCGTCTTCAAAATGAATTGGAATTCTCTCATCGACTGCTAAATTCCTTTCTCGTACTGATAGAAATGTCTCCTTCCATGCGACAAAAATATTTCGTGAGGGCAGACGAGACAGTTCTTGTGAAGGTAATATTTTTGGGTTTTGTTTGTTCCTATCGGCCGCTTTTGTATCCAATTCCATCAAACGTGTGTATCAAATTTTTGTTGATTCTTGTTCCGTCAGTTATTTAAATGGTTTTGTTGTTGATTAACGTAGTATCTAAAGTCGTGTTTATTTCATATCATCTGCAACTAAATTACTGCACGAGTCAATGTTATTTTGTTGGAAAAAGTGGCACGCTTGTTTCTATTTAACTTTTGCATTTCGCACTTTTTCAATCGAGAAGCTGATTCAATTCACTGGGGAAATATTTGACAGAGAAAAGCGACCGTAGTCTATAAATACAACAAATAAAATGTACGCTTAATATTAGGTGAACATCCAGAATATTTTAACAGATTTTTATTCTAGCTGAAATATGTTTCCACGATTAGATTACATTGGTCTACTAGAAGCACACAGATTTTTATCAACTATATGTTTTCAATATTTCTAATTAAGCCTTATTTCAAGTGCCTAATATTATTTCAGGCACTAATTGCACTTCATTGCATTGTTTATGATCTTAAGTATTTATTACTATTAATATTATGATTCTGGATATCTATTAATTTCATCCTAGATTAATTGAGTTTTCTACGGTGTAAATGCATGAAGAATTAGGATAATATTGCAAACAGTGGACACCGAGTAGGAAAAACAAGAAATATTCAGATGAACCTCTTCTATTATTTGCATTAGTTTGATCCCACTGTTTAGACAACTATTGCTATATGACTTTTGTTACATATCCC
>JAHLJT010000631.1:216843610-216876110 GCA_031308135.1 Acheta domesticus | reverse complement strand
TATGCTTTAAATAATGTCAAGTAAAGTTTCTCGAAAACACTACCGTTTTCTGTGAAAAGTAGCTCAAATTTCGGCATATTCAGAAATGCTCAAACGTCATTTTCTCGTATATGGCTGCAATTTTTTTCTTGAAACTTTTGTAACGGATAGTGCTAATTACACTCATTAGTATAGCGTGAAGTTTATTTTGAGTTTTTTTGTTTTTTTTCAAAAATTATATAAATGTAAATTTTTTGAAAGATCTCTCACATCTTTAATATGCACATTATCCGCAATTTGTAAAGGCGATTATATTTGTGAGTGTAAGTGCTTCAAATAACTTCAAATAAAGTATTTTGAAAACTCAAAAATTTTCTGTGAAAATGAGCTTCAAATTTCGCATTTTTAGTAGTGCTAAAACGCCATTTTCTCTTAAACGGCACATAATTTTTAAAAGAAAATTGCCCATTACTGCTAGGTTTTTGTGTTCTTTAATATTCTAAAATTAATGTTTCTGTTCTACCAATAGGAAACCAATAGGAAAAATTAAGAAAATGACAAAAAAATGTACTTTTGGCGATGATAGATGGTAGCTGGCAAGAAAGAGTATGTGGCAATTCCGAATAGCTAGCGAAGACCCAGGAAAATAGAAAACTAATACGGGAAAGTCTGTGCCATTCTGTTTCTGTTTTTTGACAAATAAATAAATAAAATAAATAGGTCATGCTTAATTTTTTCGAAATACGAGTAGTTTTTCTTTAATTTTGTGACAAACGTAATAGGCCGCTGTAAATTTACTGCGCTTCGGACAGCTGGATGCGTCGTAAATTAGAATGTGCCATTTTGTATATTATTTCTTTCTTCGTGTCTTACATTCGAACTTTGTTATAGACTTACACATTAATATTTTAGAAATTGTTTATTTTGAAATATTTGAAATAAGTAAAAAGAATTAATAGCTCTCAGAATAGCGACAATGCAGGGTCTGCAACAATGGAATTGACTTTGCGCTCGTGAATATCTGTGAATTAGTGTCATTGTTGTGACCTAATGGAGCTGTATGAAAAAGGAGTTATAATTGTCTAATTTATGTTGATATTTGCAGGCAAATATTTAGTTTTGCACCAAACGCTGTACCATTTGTAGTGAGTAGAGAATTTGTTGCATGGTTTTAAAATACTCTTTCCTAATTATGGCCCAATGGAAGGCATTTCTATATTTCCAGGGTATCAGGCTTCTTTTTCCAATACAGGGTTACAAAACTTTTGCATTCTATTTTTGTGAAGTTGTAGAATTCACATAGTTCTGACAATACTGCAATGGAAATAGTGAGTTCCAAGCGAAGATGTTAGTAGCGCATAAAGTGCAATATTACAGTACTACTTAGCTGTTTCCTCTAATACGGGAAAGTAAGTGCTGTTGTAGCACCACTAGTTTTTGTTTTACATGGATAATCTCTAATTGAATGCAAGGAATGAAGCAATTATCTCTCACAATCAGATGAGATATGTCAACATCCTTGTTCCAATTTCATTCCTGTTCATGGCGGTATTGAGAGCTATGTGCAGAGTGCATTAATACCGATGTTTCAAATAAATAAAATATCATGTTCACTTCTTTCAGAGAACAAAATCATTTTTAAACTGCTCTTTTGTAAAACCAGTAAAAGGGGACATATAACTCTATACCTTTGACGTTTACGTAGTATTATGATAGAAAAGTAACTTTGTTACGTTCTTTTATTGTTATTGTATAATTAATTTATGAATTACTCGTTTAAATTTCCAGCAAAAATTAAATGGATGACATAGAATATGGGTAATATTGCAAAAACGCAACGAACAACCTAACATAACACAACATTAATGGAGTAATGAATTTTAGATAAGTGAGCAACTCCTAGAAACTAATTATTTTGTTTTATTTTGTTTATCTAATAATACCAAACAATTCAGGCAATATTGAAACAGAATATAACAAATCTTCGTTTTAAAAAATACTGTTTTGAATTTAAGAACTTGAATTCAGATTTGTACCTTCATTACATAGTTTTGTATTGTTAATAAAAAAGAACAATACCCATCCAAAAATTTTAATTGATTTAATTATAAATGGAATTTATAATCAAAAATACACGTTCGTATGATGACTCTTAATATTTTCCGGTAGTAGATTTATGGGTAGATCACGTTCTAAACGATTGTGATGATGGCTCCGTTCCCTCTAGAAGCTGTGTGTGGAAGTCTGTCGTTTGGAAAACGCAGCGTCAAACGCAGGTGACACTGAAACACTCCAGCAGCGGAATGGCAGCGGCGTCACTCGGGAAACAATGCCGCGCGGAGTGCGAGGCGCGGAGGCGCGTGGCCCGGCGCTGCAAGGGGTGTTTGCGCGGCCGGCGCGCGCGACTGCACCAGTCTCTGCCACACCAACGACCCCGCCCTCGCGCCCACCACACTCGTCCCCGCCCCACTCTTTCCCCCCACCGCAGTGCTACACCCAACTCAACTACCGCTTCGCTCCAACCCCCTTTGTACCACTACCCTCCTCCACCCGCCCCTCCGCTCCACCCGCCCCTCCGCTCCACCCACCCCTCCGCTCCACCCGCCCCTCCGCTCCACCCGCCCCTCCGCTCCACCCACCCCTCCGCTCCACCCGCCCCTTCGTTACACCTCCCCTCCGCTCCACCCCTCGTTATCTCCTTTACCTCAACTGTCACATCAGTCACATCTTCCTACCTTCTCCACAGACATTGCAAACGCACTGCCTCCACCTCTGACGCCCCCCTCCCGCTCTTTTCTTTGTCCACATCGCCTCACCATCAAATCTGTTTCTGTTTTCCTCATAACCAATATCAAATCTATGCCTCGAATTCTGGTTCAACTTCCGAAATGCTCGCCCGCCCCCGAACCTCAGCTTGTGCTCCGCTCACGGCCTTCGCGTCCACTGCCACATTAGCATCTCTGCCAGTGCCATCGCCACCGTTAATATCCTGCCAATGCTCTGCCTACACCCAGACGCTCTTCCGTATCCCGTGAATGCGACGGAGAGGAAACGGTGACTCACCGCTGAGGGAGGGGCGTCAGAACTGAACAGCCGTGCAGCAGCGTATCAGTGACAGCGCCCGGCGGCCTGGCAGCACCGCGCGCCCAAGGAAGGGAAATAATGGCGGAGGCAGAGAAACGAGGTCATCGGAGTAGAGGTGGATAGGTGTAGCATTTTGTAACATAAAGGATAACAAAATCAGGAGAGGGAAATTGGTGAAGGGGCAGTGTGGTGTGGTAATGAAGGGTGGTGAGAAGGAACGAGATGAATGCCCTAGCTGAATGAGGAATCAGCGAATTTCTGAGAGAAGTGTAAAGGAATGTTTCGAAGAAGATAACCGATGATTGTGTCGGATATGAATAGAGAGATTACGATGCTGAAACGTAGAACGAGCGCTGTAGGCTAATGTAACAAATCAAGACAGCTGTCTGGCTCTGGCTAGTGGTGTATGTGGGTAATTCCAAAAAGGCAAAAATTAATGTGTTAAAAATGTTTGCATTCATGCGGTGCAAACAAAAGAGCAAAAACGAATAGTTTTGTTACTGATAAAAGATTGAAAGAAAGTTGTAACTTAATAGTTTTGTTACTGATAAAAGATTGAAAGAAAGTTGTAACTTAATAAGGATAGAAAGAACACAATAATGGAGAAATGAAAGAATCTAAAAGAACGCAGATGTTCGACAAAGAACAAAAGCAGTTGTAAAAACCAACAGAGCATAAGAGAAATAAATCACCAGGAAGCTGAACCTCGAAATTGCAGTGCTTATGTGCTGGAGGATTGGTACACAGCTGTGGCTCTTCCTTAACCGTCGGTTGCTGCCGGGCATCTTTCCCTCCGTCATTCAACGTGATGGTATTATGCGTCATTATTAGTGACAGTTGATGCTCTTTGAGCACAATAAAATCATATGGATTGGTCGCCAAACGCAATGGCATAACTTGACCGTTGCATGCACTACCCCAGACGCTCTCGTACACGCATCCTCGCAGAGTAACTCGCAAAAGACGGGCAAAAAGCTGGCTTCAGGCGGGAAGAAGGTAACCTTACGGTTCACAAGTCTCGCTGTTTTTGATTATGCGGAACTGTTTGGCAATGCGGTAACGTTGTTTACAACAGATTACTCTGTGAGAAAGGTATCTTCCGGGTTAACGCCGAGAAGAGGAGAATAGTCAGAGAAGCCGGGTAGCGCAAGCGCAGATGAAGTCTCTCGCAATATTAGGGAATGGAGGTGGGAGCATGGGGCGGAACTGAGTGCGAGGCTGGAACGGAGTAGCGAAAGGGGATAGAACAAAGGGGAGGAATGGACCCAGAAGGAGTGGAGGCGGGAGTGGAGGCGGGAGTGGAGTCGAGGTTGAAGGCAGGAGTGGAGGCGGGTGTGGAGGCGGGAATGGAGGCGGGAGTAGAGGCGGGAGTAGAGGCGGGAGTGGAGGTGGAAGGTGGAGGTGGAGGTGGAAGGCGGGAGTGGAGGTGGAATGGTAGTGAGAGTAGAGGAGGCGGGCGTGGCGGCTAGAATGGAGCCGAGAGGGGATTTCGGAAGGCATGCAGGAGTGGAGCAGGGAGTGGAGGTGGAAATGAATACGGGAGTAGAGGAGTGAGTGGCGGCCGCAGTGGAAGCAGGAGTGAACGCGGGGCGGACGCCGTTTGGAAGGCTGTAGTGCTGGCGGAAACGGAGACATGTTCTAAGGCACCCCGAAGGCGGGACGGAGCGAGAGGCACCAAGCGGCGGCGGATTCCGCACACAGATACCAGGTTCACGCGACCAAGGCGAGCGGAGGAGGAAGAGGAGGAGGAGGAGGGCGAGCGCGCGCGCCAGGCCGCCCGGAGAGGATTACGCTCAGATCCGCGGGGTCGTTGCTAGCCGCCAGAACTAGACATTAACGTGTTCCGCCAGACGTTTGTTACACAAGGAAGAGGTGATTCATTTTCAGGGAGAAAGGAGACGAGCAATTACCCGTTAGACAAACGTTTCCATTAATTGCGAGCTCAATAAAAGTCTATTGAAGTTACAAAAGCGCATGACTTAATGAAAATGGTGTTTACTTTATTTAATTGTGACATTGTTGTTTGCTTGTCTCTTTAGGAACGTATTCGATTCACGATTACTGAATGTAAATGAAGAGTGAATGAATGAGATATTCACATTACAAAAGATACTTAGTGAACTCTTCTTTGCCTTCAAAATTTCTATGCTTCTTGTGCTTGTAACTTAATGGGAAAGTTTTATCTGGAATTAAACTGATTGTTTCTTTATTAGATAACCGCCTGCATTTAGCATTTCTGTTACAGTTCGAATCCCGGCGGTGACAGATTTTCGACACAAATTATAGACGTGAAGAGATCCACCGCTGTCAGGAGGAAAATTCTAGCACACCGCTGCTCTTATCGGTAGTTTTCCCGTGATTTTTTTCCATCACCTCGAGGCGAACGCCGGAGCAGTACCCTAACAAACGGGTCACGGACCGCGTGCAATCTCCTCTTCCTTGACCTATCATTTCCCCTTACACACTCTTACAGTTACATGCACTTCTCTACCATACAAACATCGTGTGATCAGTCGGCAGCTTAGAGCTGGCCCGGTCTGGACGATACCCCGTTGGGGAAATACCAGGAGTGGGAAATTTACCACAAGCCGACCATGTAGGGTGGTCCCCGATCGCACCACCCAGTGGGGCAGGAACATCGCCATCTCCAAGCCTGAAGGACATTTAGTACATCAACGGCCTCATTAGCGTGCCCGGGAACATCAACCTTTAATGAATAAACTAAGATATTTACTAGATTCTGTGGTTAACAATGAATAATATGTCTTGATGCAGACTTTGTTACAAGAATAGCTTAGAGAGAGTGGATAAATTTAACCACTTACTATTGATTAATTTGCAATGGGAAAATATGAATGAATAAATTGTAATGAATGGAAAGAAAAAAGTATTTATGAACACAGTTATTCGTAAACAACAAGCCAATAGAGAAATTAGTGACCACGTAGTAAGAAAACGGAGATGACCAAATCGAGGGAGAATCACAGATACACCAAACACACCACTATAAACACACTCACACATACACTCACACACACACACACACATACATACACACATACACACACACACACACACGCCACCACGCTCACCAACACACATTCAACCACACACATCAGCACACGCAGAATACAGCCCATATTTGTGTTGCTTAACCTCTTCAAACCCTCTAATAAGGTAACACTTACCTGAGTTAGTTTTTTCTTCATCACAAAAAGGTTCAACAATTTTAAAGCAATATTCCATTCATATTTTAATATTCAATACCCATTTAAATAAGTGCTTTTAAATCTTCTTGCTCTAGATGTAGAGGAAAGTTATTACACCTACACTTACAAGATGTTAGAGCCTTTCTTATACTACCTGCTCCCAGCGAGAAATTCTGAGAAAACTTCTCCACCGCCAGAAGCTTCTCCGTAAAGTGATTCCACGCCCTTACTGTTCCATCCCACGCCTCACAACTCTGTTCCCCACTTCGCTCCAGCACAAGTGTCTTAGCTTTTGTCGCCCAGCTGTGCTCCGGAATGATTCCACCTTTCCATCCGCTTCCGAGAGACAGATCGTCGAAACCGTTAGTCGCTCAGATTTTGAGCTGATGTTTGCATTAAAACTCGATCGCTTTTAGTTTTCTCTCTTAATGATTGAGTAATTGAATTAAAATTAATGTTATGTTAATTAATGCTACTGGATGTTATTATTTAACAATTTTTCAAAGTGCTAACAAAGTAGTTAACACTATAATTTGGTTTTTGCTTTAGTTTTTGTAATTAAATCTTTTATAATTTCTTTTAATCTATTGTTGAATATTCACATTAATCTACACCACCTGCACAATAGTCTTCCTGAAAAATTATTTATGGATCCATTCTAAATCAATATTTCCTTATTTTTCTACGGAGAGATGTATCTATTCAATGCCAGTGTTAAAACTGCCATTGTTAAAACTAGTTTTATAAAGTGCTCTCCGTTACTTTATTCGAAAGACATCAATCTGAAAGCAATATGTTGCCTTTGAAAGCGATATGTTCTAAGCAAAAATTCAATAGAGTTTGTTCAATGTCAGTCAACGTCAAAAGTTCCTTTATACAGAAAGCTACATACCGTGCTCTGCAGAGATAGAAGCACTCCACTAAACAAATTTGTTTGTGTGGGGTCCATTTCAAACTAATATTCCCTTAGCAAATTTTCAGCAGAGAGATACAATGGCCTGTCAATGCCAAAGGTAGTTTCATATAGAGCCCTAGGTGTAGTACAGAGATAGCTGTTGTGCCGCGCGTTGCGCCAGTGCAATCCGACGTGGAAACATCGCAACGGTCGCGAGCGGGCAGGGCAGGGCGGGGTGGGGGCGGGGTTGGAGGGGGTGGGACGAGGCGGGGAGGTCGGGGCAGAACAGGCGGATCGCTGGCTATCGGTTCCCGATACTCTGCGATCCCCGGGTGCAGCGCAGCACAGCGCCAAGCGGGGCTCAGGGCTCGAGCCCGGCAGGCCGGCTCGCTCCCCCTCCCCGGACTCCCTCCCCCACCCCCTCAACTTGGGATATTACTTCTTAGCTTCACTGAATAATTGGTTTCCGCGCCCCCTCTCTCCCAGACCTTTAAAGCTTGTTTTTCACTTGATTTAGATCTGCGTCTTTCGCAGCCGTCTCGGGACCCGCCTGTCTCCCACGCAGGAAATATCGCGGCCTCTAATAGAAGTTCTTTGATTAAGGTCACGTAAATTTTATTTTCTGTCAATACTTAATCACACAAAATGCGTTCGGGTTCCGCGAAAGCGTCTCGAAGTTTCTTCAGCAATGAGGCTGGAGAATGTTACAGCTCAGACCTTTCGCGGAAGGAGAGATCCGGCCGCAAAACAAACCTTAGCGAACAAAGTTCTTCGAAGAAAGAACCTCTAGAGGGAAAGCGTTCTAATATTTTTCTTCTCGTATTTTCTGTATGAATTCCGGATCCTTCTAAACTTTGTTTCCGTGCATGTGACATTCACAGAAAAAAACCCTCACGGACTGTTTCCGCAAGATTATTGTTTCCTTCTTCTCTTTCAACATGTTAAAACAAAAGTTTTAAAAAATGCCAACAAATTATTTGAAATGTAGAATTATCTTACAGACTTCACAATCGTGTTTTGAAATTAACAATCACAATTTTGCAAAACTGTTTAATCTGAAATTTAAAATAGAGTATTTACAATTTCTGACAATCATTCTTCTATTTTCCATTTACTTTCAGGTAGTCATAGCGTAATTTTCTTACAGAACTTTGCAAAGCAAAGTTTAATCACTTGTAAATAAACCGGTTGAACAAAATGCTCCGGAACCTAGAGAGAAGGTTTTCTTAAAAAATGAGAAGCGTCAAACTTTTTTGTTCCGCTGTAGTTAGAACGTGGCCTGTTAAGAAACTCGTCAAGTTCGCCGCTTAAATTAAACATCAGCTGCTCGTGGCCCTGCGGGATAGATCCCGCTGCACTGGAGATGCGCCAGGGCTGCGCGAGCAAGGCTCAGGGGCAGCGCAAGGGAGATTGCGCCAAACCTCACGAAATGAAAGACAGATTTTCTAGGCGATATCTTGCGGGAGTTTTCACCAAAGTTTTCATAGAAATAAGCTCCTGGCCAGCTCCTACTCGCCCGACTTGCGATGTTTCTAAACTTCTTCTAAGACCGTGCTTACCTGCCAAAAACCTGTGGTCAACTCCGAGCGAGACGTCGGTGTAAAGGAAAACTTGGTTGGTTTGCCCAAAATTTAGTAGAGCACACTAAGATACATAGTAGTATGGTTTTATTAATATCTATAAAAAGCTCATATAACCAACCATATAGACACTCCAGTGGCGTATTGAAGTAAAATAACACTAATTCGGAGAGAAAAATTGCAAACGTATTGTCATACAGCTCCAAAAATTACTCTGCTCGCACAAGCATGCAATGATGGATGTACGTGCGAGGAAGTTAATTCGGGCAATAATGGAAATAAAATAGAAAACATTAACGAGAAACACAATAGAATTACACACATCTTATGTTCACGCACTCTCACTGTACATACGTTCACGCACGTCTTTATTCTTAGAAAGAAAATTCTTTCCTTTTTGAAATAATAGGGACCTATTATTAGATGAAAAAATGAATTTTCCCAAAGACTTTCCCATTTCAATAATATATGTTTAATATTGCAGACTACAAGCTTTCATCTATTGTTAGTGAGATGTAGAAAACTTTATATTGATAATGAGGTATGGCGTTGAAGATATTCATACCGTCCTGAAAGAAAATTTGATCCGTTACCTCACATTTACTTACGGGACATCCATACAAGGATTGGCTTGAATGGACAGATTCCTTATTTTAAATCAAAGTGCACAATTTCCTCTTCTTTGTAAGATAAATTTATAATTTATGGTTTGATTGTTATATCTATTAATCGTTGTTGTCCTGGGTTATTAATCTCAACAAATTTGTAGAAACAGAACGAAAACACGACGTCAGCATATTGTGTGGTTTCGTTTACAACTTCCTAACAGTTAGGAACTTTCTAGCAATAAATACAGGTTGTCCGGGGAGGAAACGTCAAAACTTCGAAAATAAGGTCTTAAGACAATTTTAAGCACATTTCCTTTAATAAACTCTTTGGATATTTCGAATGGCTGAGCCATAATAAACACTCAAAAGATGGTTTGGAAAGATACTTTCTACGCAAAATTTGCATTGCAGAAACGTGTAAATTGTTTGTAATTTGTAAACTGTTTATTATTTATCAAAGAAATGAATATACTTGTTCAGAAAGAAAAATTAACACAGAAATAAAATAGCACGGAATTCACACAATTCAACTGCTTTTTTGTGTTCATTTTTTGTAAACTAATATATTAATTGATATTGTAAATAATAAATAATTTACGTATTTCTGAAGTAGTGCACACGTTTCTGCAATGCAAATTTCTGCATACAAATATTTTTTCAAACCTACTTTCAGAATATCCAATGGGACATCCAATGGATTAGACAAAATAAACTTAGAATTGTCGTAAAAATTAATTTTTGAAGTTTGGACGTTTTCTCCGCGGACACCTATATTTTGTTAATATGTGTTCGATGATTATTTTACAGAACAAATAATCAAGAAGCGGTGAATAACTCTACTTCTTTAACATAAAATCAATAGTCCTATTTTAGCTGCAAGAAAGAACATTTTAGTTGCATTTGTAGAAAAGAAAGTACATTTCAGAAAAATCCACTTTTCTACAAATGAAATATATAAAAGTCGCGTGTGCTTCGCTCAATCATTTTTCGCGCAGACTTAATGAATTCTAAAAGCAGTTACTCCTTCCGGCGCTGGTGGCGTTGAAAGCGATCCCCCGAGTGCCAGTTTGCTACGGCGGAGAGTGAACAGGCAGCTCCCCGCTTCGTTAGCCACCACCTCGCCCACGCCTCGTTTCGTCCACGCCCCGCCAACCCCTCCCCACCTCAACCCGTCCCCGTCCACGCCCCGCCACGACCCGCCCACGACCCCGCCCACGACCCCGCCCACGACCCCGCCCACGACCCCGCCCACGACCCCGCCCACGACCCCGCCCACGACCCCGCCCACGACCCCGCCCACGACCCGCCCACGACCCACCCACGCTCCTGGCCCCCGTTCCCGTCCCAGTCTCCGTCTCCACCTCCGCCCTTCCCCGCCTCCCCCGCCAACCCACTACCGAGCGTTCCTCCTCCACCCCGCCCGCCCACACTCCCCATCACCACTCGCTCCCGACTCACCCCACCCCTCCAAAGCCCCCGAGCAAACAACCACCAACTTGCTCACGCCCGGCCGTCGCTAAACACGAGCTCCATTACAGTGCTCCTTGTGCACAAACAAACCAAGTCGCGTCGGATAGTGCGAATGCGCTAACCAAATCGCCGCTACGTGCTCGCCAGCTCGGTCGCTCCAAATTCATACACGAGTTTCTACTACGTCATTACGCAGGCCGGGCTTTCCACCCATGAATAATGAAATTTTCGACCGGCCAATTACCATTTACTTTCGAGTGAAATTGAGAGCGGCATGTGGAAAGGTTAACTAACACAGCATCCGAAGGAGAAACCTAATTCAATTTCTTTGGGTACAAAATGTATTCTCGAGTCTCGAAGCTCCTACGTAACTTGCATTGCCTTCTAAAGTGCCACGTCGTCGTCGTAATTTGCAATCTGTACGAGTGGCGTTGCGAGAAGGCGAGCTGCTCGCCTCGACAGGTAATTCATTCACGTCACGCCGGGCGGCGCTGCAGGATAATTGCGGCCCAGAAGGGCTTGGCGGGGCGATCTGTCTGGCGAGGGATGAAGAGCGAAAGTGGATCCGGGGCCGTCATAGGCCGATCCATCGCCCGGACGTCCGGTCGCCGGGCCGCACCGGCGGAATGAATATCTGTGACAGGCGCCTGCGCGACGTGTGACATTCGGGAAGAGCGATCCGCCGCCCGCGAGAAGCGAGCGGGCTCCGTGCGTTGGAGGCGGCGAAGGGGAATTGACAAGTTTCGGCCTGGCAGGTCGCACATTCGCCGTCCTTTACTGCGGCTCTTTTATTCCGTTGGCTCGAGAGCCGAAAGGTGTCTTTTAGACACGCCATGAAAACCTATTTTTGAAATGAAATTTAAAAATGCACTATGCCATCTGTGGGATATTCTTATATAATAATAAATATTCTTATATATAACATTATATAATTATTATGATGTAATAAATAAAATATTATTACATTACTTTTTTAAATTTATATTTTAAGACAGTCTGCTGTTTTTGAGAAAGCGTGATGAATGAATTGCCACTGTACGTATTTGAAGTTCTTTATATATCTGAATACTGCGAATATAACAGTGTGCTCTATATTACTGAACACCAAATCGTGTACTGCTTTCTAAAGATTTACAATTAATCTTAAAACGTTTTCGAATCTGATACGTTAACTTATCTTCATTATTTTAAAGAAACGTTAATTAAGAGATCATTAAGGGGAACTCGCTAGGAGTGTTTGATCGAAAATGTCAATATTGCAGAATATATTTCTGCATAGATTCCTCTTTGAAATGATGCTTCTTTCGTCTTAATCCTACAATTGTAACTACTTCAAGACTCATGAAGTAGAATGGTGCTTAGAGGGGATGTGGCCTTTGTGGTATCATTTCTGACATTTTCCTTTTTATTTTCTCTATATTTGTTTGTCTGTAGTGAATTCAGTAATGTCTTGTTCACCTGTTGCAAGCGTAGTGCAAGAGGGCAGCAAGGATAAATTTAACTTTTCTGACACTAATATTAATTAAATAATAAGCATTAAAATTTTGTCAGGTGTGTTATAAAAAAGTTTCGTGCATCAAATGTGGAGAAACTACATTATCATTTTCTGTGAATAAACATGGTGGTTGAGCACGTGAAATGAAACTATTTTTTATAAACTGTAACAACAGTGTAAAATGTTTACAATCCATCATCAAATGTCTAGGCAGACTCTGCACAGCATTTTGCACTTTCACTGACCTCAGGAGCTGCGTGCGGGCAACTCGAGTGCAACTGAGAAAATCGATGAAGGGTGGGGATGAGACCAATCTAGGAGTGGGGACCACCAATCAGAATGCACAATTTGAAAGATAGCGCGAAAATTTTAAAGAGCAATCGGCTAGAACATGACGATCATATACATTTCAAGTAATGTTGTCTTTTAAATTATATTGCAAATGTTTGTTGTCGGTATATGACAGGGCGAAATATGAAACTACAACGAATTATACATATTAGATTTCGACACCAAGTATTATAATTGCTTGTAGGGCTTCTAATGTAATTCGCTTTGCTACGATGTAATCACAATTTAGTGTTGTGCTAAACACAAAATTTTGATACTGAATTGTTTTTGTTTGATGATGACAGCAATAAACTATTTTTTATTAATTATGTTTAATTGAATAAGACGATTCTCTCAAAGCAAAAACATATTTTTCTTAAAATAATCATGATTATTTTCTGTGCTAATTTCTGACAAGAGTGTAGAGTCGTTTACGAGATAGTATAAAAATATAAAGCCCTTTGCATTCTATTTAACCAATACCCATGATTATCTTATGATTGTCCGTAACATATCGTCACAGATATTTGCTTCTTTATCTCTTTTATTCAGTTTCATACTGGGGGAAAAATGGTCACAAATGTGCTATTAAACATTACCCTTCTTGGAATTGCCACATATTCTATTTTTATGTCAATCTTGATGTGAGAGATGCTCTCATGATTTTGTTTATTTTTCTATGATTTGGAGATTATAACATACCTGGTGAACAATCAATTATTAAATTGCAATTTTGTGTTAGAATTAAATATTTTAAATCATATATTTTAAACCTATTGCTTTAAAATAATGCTTAAGAGTCACAATGAGCATGTTATTTTCTTTCAAAAAAATAGAAAATGAAAATAATACAGTGGTGGATACAAAGGTGGATATACAGTAGTGCACAGAACGTAAACAGTGAATTATGACCCTGGTAACTTGAAATACTAGACATAATCCATTTAAACAAATGGGCATTTAATTTTGAAGCATGGATCATAGTATTAGACGTCCAGGCATTCAATCTACGCGCCGCGTCGTGCTACGTCAGACTTCTCCCCTCCCTGCAAAGCTTCCTACTCCCCACTACTTGCACTTTCGGCGCTGCCACGGGCAGACGATCGGCTCTCAAGTGCAGAATGCCCGCGGGAGCAGGCGTTGTGCAGGTCTGGTCTAAGGTAACAATGGGAAAGCTAAAGTGTTCGAAATTTACGTTAGATTAGTGTATGGCCTTTGTGCCATTATAAATGGCAATTCGATGTTTGGTGTAGGAATGCTTTGAAAATCTCTGATCTTCATTTCCCGTAAAATGAAATAAAGTAAATTGAAAAACGTATATAAGAAACGTTTTCTGAGTTTCTATTAATCCTATTCCCTCCAAATTTTCACATCTAATGTAGCCCGTGTAAATACATACTTCAACGGAATATTTTTCAAAAATGTGTTTTTCATTGAAATAACTTGAAATTTTTCAATTTTTCACATGTGTTCAAAACTCCACATTTTCAAAAATAACACAGATTTCACAAAAGGTCTCGTTAAAATTTGTGAGAAAGATTACATAATTTGGTAAAAAAAATGGAAGAAGATAGCATTAATAGTTTTCTGAGAAAATGTTACTTAACGAAACCACAATTTAACATGGGGAAGATACATTTCTACTGGGTATCCTAAAATATTTTCAAAAGTTATTTAGGTAAAAATAAATACTCCAACAATCTATTAATAATAAAAATGGTTCTATAAAATATCTACTTGGCGTTATTTGTTTGCAGCCAGAAATAAATATTTAACAAAAATCAAAGTATGAGATGGGATTAGATTGCTTTTGTTGTGGTTTGTAGAATTGTGTTACTTGTTTGTCTTCAGTGTCATTTAAATGGTAATTGCAATTAGAATATAAGAAAAGTAATTGGACGAGTTACTTTATATCCCATAAGAATCTCCGAAATCTTTATGTAAATATCACTTCGTTGATTCAGTATATCACAGCGAAAAACTAACATGCTATTAAAACAAGAACATAAATTGAAAGAACATGTAATATATTACTATTCTTCAAAATAACTTATTCAGTTTTATACTAAAACTCTAAGACTATTTTATAATGCAACTTGACAAAGCATTTCATTTGTACAACTCCTTCTGTGAGGCTAAGTTTAAAATAGTTTGTGTACCTCCAGTGCCCGTCATGCAGGTCGGCAATATCGGAATTCTGTCCACCTCCACCCTTCTTCCGTTTGTGATTCCTGTTGTCTGCCCTTCCACAGCACCTCACACCCGCCTTTTCCTTCGTCGTTTGCGTTCTTTTTTACTGCATTGTTCAGGCTACACCACTCGAAATAAAAACATGAAATCGTTAAATACTATTTTTACAGTTCCAGTGACTCAACACTTCAGAACACAACAGAAATGTAATCTTTATACTTTTTCCAACTTGCTTTTAATTCACATTTCGAGAAAATATGTTTACAAACGTAGCGGAATATTCAACTGTTACAACCATACCACTTTTCGGGATACAACTGAAGTTGACCGAGAGACCCTGATATCATTTCTTTTGAACTATTTGAATAACCATGATATTCTTTCAGAATATAGGTAGCTATGTTTTTACAACATATATCATTTAAAATGATTGCTTTTTATTACAGCACTTAAAATTCAAAACTTATTTTGAAACAACATCCTAGTTTGTAAAAATGATCAGAAATATCTTCAACAAATTTCTGGAAATTCTGCTGTAATAATGAAGAACATTTGGTTGCTTCGAGGTAAATCTTTTGATTAACGGCTCTGCATTTCTAATTTATTCGTTTCTTATATATTGAAATGTGAAAACAATTTTCTATTAAAGAATATTCATAAATATTCATATTTTCTTCTTATTCAAATAAGAGTCACTAATTTGCCCAGTATATTGAATATTACATTTGTATTAGGCTTAATACCTATTTTTAATAGAAAAACAACCTCCATAGTTCACCAAATGTGTCGATGAAATCTCTGACACGGTCTATTCCCAAATCAATCTGAAATATAAATGCTTCTGTATTATTTTTTATGATCAATACTACTTTTATTAACCGTTTAATTTTATTAAAATAAATATCAATTACCAAAACTAGCCACATATCACACGTATGTCATATTTAATGTTGCCACGCTGCAAATATCGTGAATAATGACTTCTAGAGTAAAATCTTGAGAAAACCTGAGGTCAGTTTAGTCACCCATAAATTTTACATATCCATCTGAGACGTGAACTCCGGTATTTGGTGGAAAGCTTCGCATTCGCTTCCACACCATGGACTCCCCTACATCCAAAAGTTCCTCTTCAACGTTGAACGGACAGCGTTTTCTTTCATCCTTTGAAATGCGTGCATACGGATCTACTAGTCACTCCCGTGGAGTCTCCAAATATATTTAGCAGTCGCGTGTATTTCTGGACATTTCCTCTCATTCCGTACTGAATCCTCAAACTCCCCTTTGCATCTCCCCCCCCCCCGCGCCATCCCTTAATCCCCCGCCAGCGGGCCCAGCGTCCGCGCCCAAAGCAGCGCGCGGCCCACATGTGCTGCGCTTCCGAACTATTCCTATCTGCGGTTGCGACTAACGAGCACCGGCTCCGGCGCCGACTCAGGGGGGTTGAAGGAGGGGCGACCGCAAAGCGGGCGGTGCCCGCTGGAAGGGGGCGGTGCCAGGGGGCTCTAACAGGGTGTTCTCCCAGACGCTGTGTCTCTCAGAATCTAAAGAATGTTTGCGTACAAGTTTCCATTCACTTTATCTTAATCGCTTAAATATAGCTTCACTATGTGCACGTTTTGTTGAGCACTCCTTTTTCTTTTAGTGGTAGGGCTAAGGATAACTTACTATTTTGTTAGCAATGCAGAAAAATCGCATCTGCATTTTGTTACCGTTGCAAGTATGTTTTCTATAACTCGGAAAATAACTATCTAGTTTTTAAAATCTTGCGCTTTTTCAAATTATATTATTATATCTTCTTTTACATTTCATTCACCTTTCAACTATCGTATTTATAGTTAAAATGTTAGGAAGGGATTGCAAAACGTAAGAAAACGTGCGCAAATAATCTTCTCCCCCATATATCATATACAGTTTTCACTTTTTTTGTTTTTTTACCAAATAAATCAAATTTTAAAACATCTGGAAACTTAAATATTACTTCCTGCAAAAATTCTTTGATGGGGGTTCATAAGAGTATAAGTCACATTTTGGCAGAAACTAGATATGTTCATTTTTGTCAACATCAGCTCGAAATCTATGTCTGGTAAAAAGTGTACAACTCAAATCCTAATCTAAAACTGTATTTTCCTGCACATTGCAAATATTTTTAATATTCAAAGTACGAACTGAAACATTTTTTCCGGTGTACTGTAAAATAAGTTTTTTTTGGCTTGAACTCTTATTATCGCCCATCAATGAATTAATCCTACATGCAGTAGTCGGGTAACCTGGGTGTGTTTGTTAAGTACATGTCCGCTTGTGAATCTGTAGACCTCTTCCTTACCACCATTTGGGGCAAGAGAGATGTCATTCATCTGAGTCTACTGATCTGGTGTAGGATATTTTTTTCGGATCCTTCCAGAACATTTCAAAACAAATTCTCGAAAAGCATTCCAAACTGTGTGTTGGGGAGTTCAAGACACAGAGATGATTAGTAGATTATTTGGCTTCTCTCAACCAGATAAATCGGTTGGCACTATTTTTAGGCAAATCTCTTGAGAGTAGTCTGAAATAAGACGTAAAAGAAACTTTTTTAGAGCTGGGTTCAAGGCACACAGAATGGTAAAATTTTGAATGAATATACTGCCTTTCCGGCGTATCTGAATCATTAAAATTTGATTCAACAAGATTGAAGATAAATGCATATAATTTTGAAGTGAACCATAAAAATGTTTTAAATACTTTTTTCAATATTATCTTGTAATGTTCTCAAGAATTCTTTCTTATCTTAATGAAAGCAATGTGTGACAATGATTCGGATGATAAATAATGGTATTGTTAACGAACATACGAAGGAAATGAAAAGATGAGGGTCAAATATTGATACACGGTGATTGGGAGTTCCATCATAACACAATAAACATTTATGGCCAAGTACGAATTCAAACTCAGGACCCATCGAGCCAAAAGTTGCGACGCTCCCGCCTTCGCGCCTACCCAGTTGGCATGTGAAGTTTCCGTAGAAATATTGTTCCTCAAAATCCTCAGCTAATGAAGCATTGTGTTGTGCCTGCCATTTGTCTCCATTATTTCTGAGTCTCAGGAGAATATTTGTCATAGCGCAGGTATCCCTTTCTTTGTGTAGTTTGTTCATTTTCTCTCATAGGAAAAGGAAAATACTCGTATCGAATATCTATAATGTATTGGTTTTTGCTGTGACTGGAGATACCGCCTTTTTTCGTTGAAACAAGATCAAAGAAATGATCCAGAGAAGAACGTGAGCTTCTTAAAGAATTCATGACAAAGCAACTTCATCTGATCGAGGGAAGAACCTCAAAAATACTTTTGTTCCTTGACGTCATCATGTACTATTTCCTTTTTAGTCTTCGTATTCCTCTGAAAAAGAGACAAGAAATCTAATGTTGAAATTCTGTTATTTACTTATTTTGGTAGACGTAGAATCTATAACTTGTCACCAATTTATGAACCTTCGTAAAATATATTTTATTATATTTTATATGAGCCAAATTTTATATTTCAAGGTACCTGGACTCACGTAATTAAGGTATTCCAATTTCAATCTACAAATCTACGATCACTAGAAACATTTACTTTTTCGTTTCCAACACTGTTCTCAGGTCACTTTAAGTGCACTCTAAGTTGTGATATTTACGGCAAACACTTCAAATTAACTGGCCTGCGAGTTACATCAGGCACACCTGTTATGAGACCACCACAAAGCGATGCTTTCCGCGACAGCACAAACAGAAGACAACGAATGAACTACAGTAGTATGTTCAAGATGAAATTCGAACTCGAGTCATCCTGTACGCAATTAATTCGTTTCGAATACAGAGACGGAATATAATATTTTATAGATAATTGTTTTATATCTGTAAAAGCGATCTCAATATTTTCTTCGCTACGTATTTTTAAAGGCAGCAATTCCTACGCATGTCGTTTATAAATTCGACATTAGGAACAGATGGCTCTGAAAGTTTGGCGTCGTTCCAGAAGCCCAGGTCTTCAATATCTGGTACAAATTGCGTGGGAAGTGGCTGCTGTAGTTGAAAGAGAAGGACGCAGTGGCTCTTTTGGAAGAGTCGAGTACACAGATGCCATACGAGTTGACACACGTGGTCAGGCGGGGGCTTTGGTATCGCACTACCCCTAAATATAAATTGTCGTAAAATTGTGCTCGGAGTTAACTGTAAATAATGAAATTCTACATTTTTTATGCAATCATTTTCAAGTCCTGTAATGCAAAAAGAAATATTTCAATAAATGAATACTTGCATTTGCACAAAAATAATTGCATAAAAACGTCATTTAAAATCTCCGTAAAATGATAAAAAAAGACCTCGATTATTAATTTACAATCAGCGCAGAAATTTACAGAAGACTCTTTCAAATTTCAATATTACGGGACGTTTTTATGATTTTATCAGATGCCCTGAAACTAGAGTAATATTCAGAAAACAATAAAACAGTTTGGATTTTAACTCCAAAAAAGTGAAATATTTGGGATGAATGAATCCGCGTTCACCCAATCGCAATCGCGCACAGTTGGCTCATCAACTAATGTCACTGCAGTTCCACTGACCGATTGGTCCTTTTTGACACTAGTAATTTAGCTAGGTCTAGTTCGGCTGCTCTCTGGAGGAGAATTGTTGCTGCCGGTTACCGGTAGTTTTCCGTGGTTTCTCTGATCAACACCAGGCGAATGCCGGAGCAATACCCTAACAAACGGGCTACGGACTGTGCAAGATATTTCAATCCTTTTCCTCACCTCTTACTTATTCAGGCACATTTACATACGCTACTGTTTCACACACGTCGGGAGACCAATCGGGAGCTCAGAATTTGTTCCGACGGGGTGGAGCCTCGCTCGTGGGAGATACCTTGGTGGGAAAAAGATTGTCGTGTAGGTCGGCCCCGGATCTTGCCATCCAGCGTGGGGAAGATCAGTGCCACATCCTACGATTAAACATTCACTACATTTGGGGATCTAATAACCTTACTAGTTGCCGCGCCCGGAAACATCAATCAATCAATCAACCAATCGCAACGGCTGTTGGTATGGACAATGATTTGATACTACGAAATCAACGCAACCGCCTACTTGAATTGACGTTTATAGGGGGACAAGTTTGAAATCTCCCTTTTGGGAGGCGCTTACTTTCGCGGGTTTCTCCCACCGCTGTTACAGTGCCAGAATATCTGACCTACTGCGCGCACGCGATTCGTCGCCCTCCCCCAGCAAGGAGGAGCTATAAGTCATCGATGTCACTGCAGCCTTCGCTGTGTGACGTCATTGTCGCTCTCACACTCAGAGGAACTGCCCCGCAAAGAAACGATAATTTTGTTCACTTTTGCTTTCGTGGATATGTCTGTTTTCATATATTCTTCTTCGATTTTCTTAACGTGTTCACAACACTTATTCCATTGATTTGGGCAATATTTAGAAAATAATATTCGGCATACATTTTCTTTAACTCATAGACGGGTACCAATGCTTTCTTTCGTAACATGATACCTAATGGAACTTCAAACTAAATCGATGGAATTGAGATCGGGATGGTAAAGAGGGAGCTTGATGTTCAGGTTATATTACCTGCAAACGGTGGTCCTAGTGTTAGAAACAAATACACACAATATTATGCCTGTGAACTTCACTTGAAATTAGACCTACGCTAAGAGACGCCACGCTGCACAGCACTCGAAGACGAAAGGGACAGGACTGAGGACCAGGGGCGATGCTTCCTATACATATGTTTCTTTTACAGAATTTTAATACATTAAGAGTCAGCGTTTGTGCACAGACAGTTGAAACTGTTTTGATTTGGATGGCTGACACTTTTGCAGCTGCACGTTGGGCCTACGAACAAAGTAGACTGTCTATGCGTTCAGACCCCCCTCCCCTCGACCGGCCACGCCGCCTGGCACGCAGAGCGAGTGAGAGAGCGATATTTTCAGGGGAAGTGATCGGTTGATGGTGGGAGTCACCCCTCCTCGCGCATGCGCACTCGAAGGGAGCTTTCAAAGTTGCTGGCCTATAACAATTTCGTCCCACTTTTCAGCGGCGGTAGAAACAGGAGCAAACGCCTGAGGTGGAGGCGCGTGTGGTGAGAGAGGCAGGGACGACGGGACGGCGGGGGCGTTGGCGGGCGCCGAGAGGTTCGAGGCATGTGCCGTGGCCAGGGCGTGGCGCGGGCGGGGCGGGAGGTGCGGGCGGGCGGGCGGGCGCGAGTAACGAAGCCTGGCGACTCAGCGAGGCGCGCGCGCCACGCGCCACTAAGTCCTGGGCCTTGTGCTTCGCCGCATAGGGCTCCCACGCCCGCACTCGCCGGGCTTTAATAGCTCACGGCACGGCGAACACCAAATGCGCAATTACATCACTCCAAGCTGCTTTCTGGCATGACATCCTGTTTCGGAATGCTGTAGGTATTTGCAGCATTTTGATTGATTGATCGATGTTTCCGGGCGCGTCAACTACTTTGGTCATTCGTCCCGTAAGTGTAGTGCGTGGTTTTTTATGTCGGGAGGTGGCGATGATCTTTTCCCCGCTGGATGGCGAGATCTGGCGTCGACCTACCGTCGACTAGCGGGGTTTCCCCTCAACCAGGTATCTCCCACCAGCGGGGCACCGCCCCAGCCGGGACAAGCTGTAAGCTCCCGACCGGTCTCCCGGCATGTGTGGTAGTGTAGTGTATGTTAGTGTAAGTGTGTGTGTAAGAGGAGAGGATAGGCCAAGACAAGGAATAGGAAGGAAAGATCGCGCGCGGTCCGTGGTCCGTTTGTTAGGGTACTGCTCCGGCATTCGCCTGGCGTTGATCGGAGAAACCACGGCGAGCTACCAATCAGAGCAGCCGGCCGCTAAAATTCTCTTCCAGACAAAGACTGAATTCGACCTAGCTGACAAGCTCGAACCTAGGACCTCCCGGTCAGAGGGACTGCAGTGACCTCAGGTTGATGCACTGAGCCATCTATCCCGATTTTGCAGCATTTTGATACGTTAATTGCGTATTCTTAAGATATATTCATCAACCATTAAGAATTAATAGTTTTGCCGTAGACATTACACACTCGTTAAGTGGAAAATTAGAACAAGCTGTAATTTCTAACTAAAAGCCATATAGTTTTCACATTTACTAAAACTAATGGTGCATTAAAATGTAAACTTGTGCTAAAGTTAAACCTTAAACTTTGAAAAATACACAAATGTTGCGTAGTGTTAGAGATATAACACAGAAAAGTAGAAATATTTACGCCCGATTCTTTTCCTTGCTTCCTTTTTTTCCTCCTTGCCGTAACTTCATTGATTGGCAACCCACGTGGTGAGGCTCCGTTCCAAGAGAAGCAGATGCTCACGACGCCGCCTTGCCTTCCTGGCTCGCAGTGATTCCGCGAAGGCCTCCCGCGCGGCGACGTGTGGCGCCAGCTGGCGCTGCGATGGCGCGGAGGCCGAGGCGCGGAGGCGCCAGGCGGCACGGGTGGTCCGGAGCAGCCCACAGCTCAGTGGGGAGAACCCCGGTGACCTGACCCGATTTCCGGTGGATTGTTGTAGACGAAGACGCGATGGCGCCATGAATATGAGACGTTGGTGGTTCCAGCGTAAGGCGAATGAGATGTTGTATTTGTAAATCGCAACATTTCTCATTTTGCCACATATACGTCACTGTGTTGTCTTCAATTTATAGTTATTTTTGATAGTTAAAAGTGACATTTTGTTTTGCTAGTAGTAAAGTTGCGACGCGAGACCGATAAGCCGAATGGCGCAATCCTACGAGCAAAATAAAATATCATATTACCACGTGTCACACATTTTTAGACAGTTTTTCTGACACTCATTTATTTTAATGCAAGTGTACATATCACGTGATTATACATTAAGGTCAGTAGGAGCTTCTGCGACTAGACGATTACATTTTGTTTTCTTGTTTATTTACAGATTTATCAGAACATTTGATCATCCTCTCACTTTTAGCTCTAGTGCTAAAGATTCATCTTTAACACCTATTCATGCCCAGAAAAAAAAACGATTTTACTAGAGACAGTCTAAAAAATACTTTTAATAAGTATTTTTACAATTTTAGGGCCGTAAGTTAATACATTTTTGGGCACATATTACTTTGCATTTTTCTCGAGGTTAAAACTCGTTTATTGTTAATAAATACGACAAAATTTATGAATTTTATTAACACTTAATTATCATCACATTGATTTTTACGCACGTTAGACGATTTCGTTCCAAAATACAGCCCAAGGTATTTCTCTCTACAATTTATTTTCATTCTTAAGGAAACGATAGAATTTCAAACATCATTGACTTGAAATAAAGAGAAGAGGTTGTGAGAAACGAATACAATTTATTGCGCTAATGGGCTTTGAAGTGAAAAAGTTCTTGCTCTTGAAAGACAACTATTATGTTCAGTAAGTGATATGTAATTATTAGACAAGATTGTCTAAAAAAAACGTGGCAAACTCTCAGCAGATCAATAACCTCGTTATCTGCTTGTAAAAAAGACAAAAATCACACACGGCACGTTTCATCAATTCATTTGATACACACACCAGTATCATTGATGTGGATTTCAGCGGATTTTTCTGTATCAATATAGTCACTTTTCATACTAAAGCCAGTTTTTTATGCACAATTCCTTTTGCATCTTTTTCTGTGATTTCTTCTTTATTTTCAACCCTAATATTCTTACTTATCTTGAAGGCCGTTTATCTCATACCTTTACATTTTTATAGAGTGGTCTGCATTGCCGGTCCTAAAACCCTGGTCGCCTCCCAGAACTTGAGTGTGTCTGCCCCTGCGCCCGCCAGTACGCGAGCCCTTTACGAGCCCCATCTCAGGCCATAGACCGAGAGAGCGTGCCTACAGAGCGCGACAGTGAGCGCCCCCACACTGCGCGACCGTCGCGCGTTTACGTCCAGAGGCCCTTTCACAACAGCCTCGCATCGCCTGCACTGACCGCTCCTCCCCCTACGACGCAGACAGTCGCACCTGCCCCTCCCTGCACGCCAACCGTCTCGTCCCAAACTGCAAAGTTCTGTTCTTCCCCCTCCCCATACCCCGCCTCTAGCCTGGGTCCCTCCCACACAATCTCGTCTCCTACTTCCCCACCAAAACTTGCGTCCCATCCTGTCTCGACTCCTCTACACCCATCCCGTCACATTCATCCCAACCCTTTAACTCCATTCCATCCTTCCGTCCCCCCACTCCACCACGTCCCCCTCTCCACCATGTTCCCCTCACCAACGTCCCCCTCTCCACCACGTCCCCCTCTCCACCACGTCCCCCCTCCCCACAACTTCCCCCTTCTCCAACACGCCCCTCTCTCCCGCCACGTTCCCCTCAACCACGGTCCCCTCCTCCACCACGTCCCCCCTCCACCACGTCCCCCCTCTTCACCACGTCACCCCTCTCCACAACTTCCCCCCCTCCAACACGCCCCCCTCTCCAACACGTCTCCCCTCTCCAACACGTCCCCCCTCTCCAACACGTCCCCCCTCTCCCACACGTCCCCCCTCTCCAACACGTCCCCTCTCCAGCACGTCCCCCCTCTCCAACACGTCCCCCTCTCCAACACGTCCCCCCTCTCCAACACGTCCCCCCTCTCCACACGTCCCCCCTCTCCAACACGTTCCCCCTCTCCAACACGTCCCCCTCTCCAACACGTCCCCCCTCTCCAACACGTCCCCCCTCTCCAACACGTCCCCCCCTCCCAACACGTCCCCCCTCTCCACACGTCCCCCAACTCCATCTTCCCCTACTCCACCACGTGCTCTCCACCCCATGCCGTCTTCTCCATATCTCGACGGTCCCTCTACACCATATCGTACCCCCAAGCCCATCCCTTCCCGTCCAGCACCATCCCTCCCTTCCAACGTCGTCTCGTCCGCATAAGTCCATCTCGTTCCCTCTAGCACCATCCGGTCCTTTCCAGCACAATCCTGTCCATTCTAGCACCATCTCAAGCCTTTCAGGACCATCTCGCCGCCCCCTCCAGGACCATCCCGTCCCCTCCACTATCATCGCGTCCCCTCACTTCAAGACTCTTCACATCCTGGGAGATAGCGATAATCATCCACAGCAATAACAGTTATAATATTTATTATAACATGCCCAAAGTTAAATATTACAGCTGTTATAGTTGTGGATGACTATTCCGATCTCCCATTACGGAATAACCACAAGATTTCTGCTACCCTCACGGAATCTTCACATCCTGTCTCGTCAGTTTCCTTTCCGTTCTCCAAATCCCTACCCACCGTCCAGCAAACCACTTCCTACCTGCCACGCAATTCCCCGCCTTGACTCCCCTCCCCGTCGCGCCTGCGCTATCAGTCCTTCCACGATTCGCCTCCCGTGTTGCCTCAGCAGCCTGTGCACTTCCGCCCGAGTTCTGGGAGCAGCGACCGCCTCCTCCGCCTCCGAAGTTTGCTTTCGCCCTTGAGTTTACGGGCGCCGAGTCAGAGGCTCCGAGTCAACATTAATGAGACTCTTTGCACACTTTTCGGTTTTTAACTTAACCGATTATGTTTATCTTACCTGCCTCCGATATAATTTGGAAACAGGATACCCAAGACATGCTGTGGACATACTTGTGTACATTACGTTTATTCGACATTCTAAATCACTCATGTAATTAAGAGTATTTTATCGTAATTTACAGCATATTTGATGATGGAAATTGATTTCTCTGTAAACGCATCGGCATACAGTTTCTTGTCACATATAAATGGTCATCAAACGTCTTATTTGTTATTAAAGCAGTTATTGGGTTAATGCAAATTAGCAGTAAGAGAAGGAAAAATCATAATTATAGGTCATTATCTTCTCTCTTTAAATACACAAATATCGTATGGTTTTTGTCGACTTCTTTTGTCAATCTGTTGCGGTAAGAGAAATAAAATTGAGTTTCTTTTCGTGTTCAAGTGTATGTTTTCTTTGAGGATGTATTATTTCTTTTAGTTCACTAGTGTTCAAAAGTAATTATTTCATTTACAATATAAATAAAGATCAGAGTTCTAGTTCCCAAACTATTTTTTAAAATCTTTAACAAGTATTCTTGTTTACATTTTTATTTATCATTTTTATTGCATCTATAAATAATTTCCAATCGGAAAGTAACTTCACACTTCCCAATTTTACGGACATTTTTATGTATGTAATACACAAAATCAAACACTTGAACATGAAGAAGTGCTAAATTACCTCCACGTTGAACTCAGGAAACTTGGATTTGTTTAGTGATAAATAATACGTCTTCCAGAAAGATCGTTCGATTTTCATCACATTAAAAGAAAAAAACCGTTCTTTATATCCGCAAAAAACAGAGCATTTCAGAAATATTGATTAATAAATATTAATCAATATTTCTGCAATGCAATGTTTTTTTTGCAGATATGAAGTAATCCACACAAGTGCTTTCCTGGAATGCATACACATTCTCATTTGGAATAAAATATTCCTCGAGATTGCTCTAGAGTACACTAAAACTAAATTTGAGTAAAATTACAATAGGTATTTGCATTTTAAAATTGTTCTTAAGAACTAGAACCCTTATCTCTCTAAAAGACGTGTATTAATATAATCTGTTGTTGGAGTGGAAGATTTGAGAGCAAGTCATGAGTCTGCACGGAGTTTCATCTTTCCATTTACCACAACAATGTGGTAAGTGGACATAAAGTGGCGATTAGGCGGTTGCTGTATACGAGGTAGTTGCTTTCTCTTTATCTGCCCTTTCTCTCTTCCCCTTCAACCTCTTACTACACATCATTTTCCTTGAACTCATCTTTTATATTCATTTCCTCATCACTTTCGTTTCAACACTCATCACTGCTACTTCACCCACCACTGCCACTACCCACTACCATTATCTTCCGTAAACCCTCTCTTCCACCATCGCTACTTCCATCACCAGCTCCTCAACCACTCTCATCATCTCACCCTAATCTCTTTCTATCGGACAGATGAAGTCTCCGCACGTCCTACAACCTCAGAACGAAGAGGCACACACATACACGCGCACACACACACACGCACACCACACACACACACACACACACACACACAGACCTCTTTTTCATTCTTTCTTCGCCTCGTCGACGTCATTCCCGCCTTTCTCCTTTGAGTCGAGGCGGCGTCCAGCCAAAGAAATTTTCGCGAAGCCCTTTTATCTCGTGCTGCTTGGTTCGATTCAATCTTCGACTTCCGTCTCTTCCGTCTTCAGTTTGAATTTTTTTTCTTCTTCTTCGGCATCTCGGAGAGAACAAGGAAGACTTCTTTCAACTGAGTTACGCCGTCATATTTCATACCGGACGCGGTTCGCCTTCGCAAGGCCGCGTGGAGAGGCATGATGTATCTCGGACCGCGCCAAAGCTCGGCCCGTGCGGAAACCGCGCCCCCGCAGGCGGCGGCGGCATACGTCGCGCCCACGGAAATAAAGTAGGTGTCACGTGACCGCGCGAGGGGAACCTTTCATTCCTTTCAGCGCGGCTAAAAGCCAGCAGCAAGTTGTACGCGAGGGCTCGGAAAATGCGCTTCAATGTTCCTGTGTGCCAAATGTAAGTGGGGTAGAGAATTGTTGTGCTGGCGTTTCTCACGCTACACGAGGTCGTTTTATACCATCCGGGCAAAAGAAGCTAAAATAAGTATTGCTGAAGGTTATGTCAAAGCACTTTCTTGCGCTAAACGGTCATTTTGTAGTAAGAAAATATTTTAACTCGTAGGAGTGAATTGGGTGCATGCCATCTTTTCAGGAACAAGGCCTTAAAAGCATGGACAATTGTCGATAGATCAATCAAACCTTTAGCAACAATTGCATTTCTCTCTGAGAATTTCTCATGCACAAGGGAATTTTGTATGATTATTTTTCGAATAAATGCATTAGTAATCTCTAGTAAAACTTAAAACATTAACACGAAGAGAAAGTTATTGTATGTTCAGACACTACAAGTGAACGACGAATTATGTCATTGCTTCGTTTAATTATTTTTATAAGGCAATGACAGTTTACACAGAGAAATTGAATTCTGGATTCTCTGATTTTTTATGTATATTTTGTCTTGATATTGTTACTCGTTGTCTTAGGTATTCGTACCAATTACGGATAATATTTGAATAATACGCAGACGTCCAATTCAACACATGGCATTTATTCATCTGTTAGGAACTCCAGAAAAAAGTGAAGTCCTTGTACATAGTTACTCCCAATGATGGATACATTCGTTTCTACAACACAAAAACCATACCACAATGTATACAAGAACATTCAATAAACTAATCTATAACAATTCCCCCCTTTCGTGTGACACGGGAGTACCCTGTGAACACGAAATTTCTAATCACGTTATTCCCATAGACATCATATGTTTAATTAACGTACTCTTATCCACATCCTTCGTCAACATATCAGCGTCTAAGTTTTGTGATTTGCAATAAACCAACTCTGTTTCTTGAGATTCTATATCCTCTCTTATAAAATTAATTTTTCGCATCATATGTTTATTTCTCGCTGTTATCTTAATTCTTTGCTCCAATCAATAATTGACTTGCTGTCAGTGTATACTATAGTCGGCTTTTTTGATAATCTTATCGAAACCAATTTCTCTAATTAGCTCCTTTAAACCACTTTCCTCACAAACAGATTCACATAATGCTATAAATTCTGCTTCCATCGATGAGAGCGCTACCACCAATTTTTCTTTCTTGCTTTTTCCAACTTATCAGATTGTTTCCGATTTTAACATTATACCCTGCGAAAGACCTGCTGTCTTTGGTCACACACCAACTTGCGTCTGTGAATATTCTTAAATAACCATTGTCCTTATTAATCCTCAGTTTGACATTT
This sequence comes from Acheta domesticus, assembly GCA_031308135.1. Lineage (NCBI taxonomy): Eukaryota > Metazoa > Arthropoda > Insecta > Orthoptera > Gryllidae > Acheta > Acheta domesticus. The sequence goes on along the minus strand of JAHLJT010000631.1, from coordinate 216,847,426 downwards.
TTCGTACCTTGTAGATATCTAAAAACGCGCTTAAGTGCTTGGAAGTGATTGATTCGTGGTTCGGTTGAAAATTGAGAAAGTTTACTATATGTGAATGCAAGATCCGGTCTGGTCGCAGTGACCAAGTACCCTATATTGCCTAACATTTCTTGATAAATTTTCGGGTTGGTCTTTTCTATATTTTCAAAATCATAGAGATTCACACTTGCAACTCCTGGAGTGCCCACAGGATGACAATCAATCATTTGAATTTATTTAACACTTCCTTTACGAAATCTTCTTGATCGAGTGTAAAACCCTCCTCGTCTTTTATTATTCGAATCCCTAGAAATGTCACTTTATCCTGATCACTGATTTCTTTAATGGTGATATAATGTTTCAACTGATTAATTAATTCGTTGACCAGATTCACATTCTTGCCAATAATTAAACAGTCGTCGACGTAAAAGGTAATTATCAAAAAATCTTCATCTCTTCCCCTTTAAAAAACACATGGATCGCACTTACACGGCATCATACCGCAATCTTTCAATATATTACACAACTTAATATACCAGCATCTGCCTGCCTCCGGGAGCCCATACAAACTTTTCTTCAATTTTAGTACTTTATTTTTCGCATTCTTTCTGTAATCCTTGTGGTAATTGCATATATACATCTCTTTCCAACGTTCCGTTGAGGTACGCCGTTTCGACATCTACGTATTTTATTACAAAGTTATTAGTAGCCGCAATAGATAAAAGTACTCTCAGCGTTTCATATTTCATGACTGGACTGTAAGCACTTTCATAGTCAACACCACATTCTTGATTTGATCCATCAACTACTAAACGCGCTTTGTATTTAATATTCTCTTGGTCGATTTTTTCTTGAAAATCCATTTGCTTCTCAATATCTTCATGTTTCCTATCTGATCACGATCTACTAAATCCCACGTTTCGTAACGTTGTAAACATTCGAGTTCCTTTTCGATTGCTCTCTTCCAATTAGAATTGTCCATGCAATTCATAGCTTCATAGAACGTTTTAGGTAAATTTTCCTCCAATTCACCACCAGCAATTCTGGCAGCCGCTTGATACCTGATGACGGGAGTTCTCAACCTGGAAGACCTTCGTAATTCATTAGTATTCACTTCATTTCGTAAATTTTGAATTTCAGGTTCAACTGTCAAATGATTGTACAATTGTTCTCTTTCGCCTATTTCATTTCCAACGGAATTTATAGATGTTTTTCCAATTTCCACGTGTACAAAAGCATCGCTATTGGAATCAACTTCATCTTCATTTATTTGATAACTTGTTATGCGATCATAATCGAATTCACGCAATTTATCTTTTTTATCTGTTGCATGTCTTTACTACCCATAACATGTTCCAAGAAGTGAACATCTCTCGTTTCAATAATACACTTTGCTTTGGGTCGAAAATCCTATAGGCTCTTCTGTTTTTGCGTATCCCACGAAGATACCGGGCTTACTTCTTGGACTCAGTTTATTTTTTCCAACATCAACGTTTCCGTAAAAAGCCTTTTGCACCAAATATTCGCAAATGTTGTACGTTTGGTTTTCGTTCTGACCAAAATTTCCATTGGAACTTTCTCTTTGTCTTGTGAATTCGCGTAATATTACGAACGTATACTGCTGTTTGTGCCGCTTCTCCCAAAAATTAGCTGGTAGCCCCGAATCGATCAAAATCGTTCTGGTCATATCTAAAATAGTGCGATTTGCTCTTTTAGCAATCCCGTTGCTTTGAGGACTGTAGGGTGTTGTTCTTTCGTGCTTTATACCCCTTTTTGCGTAGAAATCAATTAATTCCGATCCTGTGAATTCGCCCCCGTTGTCAGATCTTATGTTTTTCACTTTGAGACCTGTTTCAGTTTCCCTTCTTGTCACAAATTCTTTAATTTTTTCAGTACAATCAGATTTATGCTTCAATAATTCAATAAAATATCGTCTGCTGTACTCATCCACAATAGTCAAAATATATCTGTTCCCTCCAATTGTCTTAACAGGCATTGGGCCAAGCAAGTCTACATGCAATCTCTCTAATATTTGTTTCGTGGTTTTCCCATGAATACTATTATGTGAAGCGCGAGTAAATTTACCAAGTATACAAGCTTCACAATCATCTTTTCGACATCAAAGTCACTCAAGCCCCTAACCAATTGTTTTCTTCCATAATTCTTCCAGATAACTGCGATTCATATGGCAAAACCGCCTGTGCCACAGATTTACGACATTTTCACATTTGAAACATAATACATCAGCAGATTTCGAACCATTATCTCCTATGTTATTTTCATTAATGTTATTTCCAGTTTCTACAGTCATCTCAAATATAAAATTGTTCCCATCAAACGTTCCATTCGCTACGAGATCATTGGTAAGTATCATATATTCTCACACCCTTATTGTCAAGTACGATTTTTCTTGTTTCTTTTTACCATACTTGCCGCCGACAGTAGATTAGTATTCAAATGTGGAACATGCAAAACCCTTTCCATGACGATTTCAGATATATTCCCCAATTCATTATCACAATATCCCTTAACTTTTCCAACAAATCTGAATATATTTTTTCTCCCAGATTCTGCCGTTTCAATTTTCGATCTTCGCACGTATCGGATCCCGAAGTAAATCAATTTCTGACGTCATGTGTGTCGTGCAACCCGAATCAAGATACCACACTTCTTTCGTCTATATCATCTTCAATTCTTGTTTCATTGGCCACTAACACCCGTTCTTTTTCCCAATACCTTTTAGAATTCAATTTTCGAGATTTTAAATCATTACAGTTATCGACATCTGTAAGTTTTTTATCTGTCTTATTAATTCGTTTTTGAATCATTCTTGCGGTAAGTAACATTGTCTCTTTTCCCTTTTTATGCCAGCAGTTTCGAGCTATATGACCTAATTTGCCGCAGAAGTAGCACGCCAACTTTTTCGTTTCCCTAACTTTATAGGCGTTATTTTCTTTTTCGCTATTAAATAAGTTTTGCCTCCTTTCGAAACGCAGAAGATTCTCGCGCATGTGTTCATACGTGAGATGTTGATTCGCCAATAATGCCCGTCGCTACCTCATTATAATTTCTTGGTAACCATTAAGAACATATTGAATCAATTCTTCTTCTTCTATTTTAGCACCCAATTCATGTAATTCACATATTATACCTCTCGCTCTTGTTAAAAAATCTTCTATTGACTCTTTTGTTCTTAGTTCCAATTTAGCTAATTTAATTTTTAAATTAACTAATCTGTTTTTTTAATTCCTTCATGACGACGTTTTTAACAAATCCCACAGTTCTTTTGCATATTGACTCCTCTACTAGCCAAAATTTGTTCATTAGAGAGAGTCAAAATTATAATGCCCATTACTTCATCATTTTCTTCGACCAAGTTTCCCAATTTTTAACACTTTCTTCGTTACCTTCAACCTTTCGTGGTTCGTCTCGAACTATTACTTCATCGAACAGATGTCTAGACTAATTAAAGCACTGACCTTTATTTTCCACAAGTCGTAGTTTTGATCCGTCAGCAACTCGATCCTTGCCAAACGATGAGGCCATTACATCAGTCATGATTCTTGCGATGATTTTATCAACGACGGAAGGAAACCACGCTCTGCTACCAGATTCTTACTCGTTGTCTTAGGTATTCGTACAATTACGGATAATATTTGAATAATACGCAGACGTCAATTCAACACATGGCATTTATTCATCTGGTAGGAACTCCAAAAAAAAGTGAAGTCCTTGTACATAGTTAATCCCAATGATGGATAACATTCGTTTCTCAACACAAAAACCATACAACAATGT
>JAHLJT010000631.1:216795183-216843510 GCA_031308135.1 Acheta domesticus | reverse complement strand
ATTCTCATTATGCGTAATATTCACAATAATCACTATTTCCGTGAAAGAGTAATTAATAATGTTTGTGCAGGTAAAGTCTGTTTTCTAATTGAAGATGGAGCGACGCAGATATCCATGTCAGCTAGCGGGTCACCCATTATTAATTTAATTGTTCATATGTGGAACCAAACAGCGCCACTTTTCAAGCCTCCATTTCTGTGGAAAACATTACTTGCCTGTTTTGTGCAGTATGGATTATATGCTAGGTAAATTTAAAAATTCATTCTCATAAAAATGTAATTCAACAATTTTGATTTCTGATTTGAACGGGTATTCTTTTTTAGTGCAAATGGACTTTCTTGTGGCTTCCCGACATATTTAATAAGAAGCAGCATATTATGTTTCTTATCCTGACTCTCATCCCAGCATTTGTCAAATTTTTACATCAAATCAACTTTCAGAAAACATTGCAATGTCAAATGATAACTTTTCTTTGGAATTCAATCAAATTACTTCAATAAATATACACCAAAATGATACGCTCACCTTTAATTGTGAAGACAATACTCTTGTTTTGAGTGTCAACAATTCTACAGAAATAATGATAAACCCAATAACCATATATTGAAATGTCAAAAATGACACACTTGTTTAATAATTAACTGACAAATCTCTTCAATTTGATTTTCAAAGATGGAAAAGTCATATTGAACATTTTTAAAATTTATCTATTGCAATCATGACATTGAAAATGACACCAAAAACAAGTGCATCTGAACAGTTAAAGAACAATGATATGGAATGCAATAGTGATGTAGATCTATCAGCATTTCAAAACACCTTATTATTGGTTTAGCAAGTTGCGTAGCTTATACTTGCATCGGATTTCTCATAGGGCCATTAGGAAAGAAAACAATAATAGGTAAGTGTTTCTTTTTTATTTTGGGTATGATATTTGAATTCCGTTTTAAAAAATAAAAATCTCTCTATTTTTATGTTTAAAAATACCAAGTTATTTACTTCATTAGGAAATTATTTAAAATTAATTTAAGTGATCAAAATAATGAACTTGATTACCAAATTTTAACAGTGTTTCATGAATGCACGTACTAGTATGTATTTGGTATTTTAGTATCGGATAAATCTGACTTTTGCCAGCAAGCGGCATTTCCAGCTTGTGTCCTGGTTTTATTTCTTATCTGCTCTAAGGGAGACATGTAGTGAGCATGGTGAATTTTCTTGATTATATCTAGCAAAATTGGCCTGCCTGATATTTTATTTCGTCACACAATTAAAAGCTACAGCTCTTTGTTTGCCCCGACGACGAATCGAATCTAGGATCTCATATGGAAATGTTAGCACGCTGTTCATCAGCCACTAGAGGGACCTCACGATATTTCATAATGCATATTATCTATTCTAGTGTGTAGTTTACTATCTGGTGGCGTAGCTGGATTATTACTGATTATGTACAACGCAAACTGGGAGTTCTTTGCAATGGCACTAGCATTTGTGACTTTATCAGGGATGTGCATAACTGTCCATGGTTTCTGCCGTTGTAGAAATATTTCCAACTAATCTACGGTAAGCAAGAAAAAAAACGAACTTGTAAAAACTAATTAACAGTCGTTTAAATAAATAATAAATGTTTTTTAATGAAACGTTTTAGAGCAATGGCAGTTTGTCTTTCATTAATGACTGGAAGGATGGGATCTTTCACAGCACACATGCTAATGGGAATACTTCTGGAAAATCATTGTGTTAGTATGACATACATTTAGGAGGACTGTGTACATGTATGTATAATCAATCATGCACTTTTATTTTCAACAGCACTCTCTGGTATTTTTTGTAACTTTCATGGCTATTATTGTTTTAGGTTGTGGCCTTCTAGCGTTTCTCCTCCCCTCTCCAAAGAAGAATGACTAAATTCAAAAATTTATTGAATTAATAATTGATAATCACGTTCTGAAAGAAGATTATTGAAGAAAGGTTTTGTCTTAACCATGTTCATTTGAAATAATTTAGATACTATAATACATTGCTTATGCAATTTCCTAGAAAAAAAATTTTTTAATAATAAGAATTATTTTGAAAATAAATTTCTTTGAATTACAATTAAAAATAAAAATTAAGTAGTACTGAATTTCTGTTACGGGTTAAATAAATTTTGTAAATTTGGTGTAATTGAAAGACTCAAGTGAAATATTTAAAATTTGTTAAAATTTTGACTAAAGTGATACATTAATTTCAGAAAATAATCGCGTACAACTTGATCAGACATAAGATGAAGATTTATTTTTATGAAGAGGTTTGCAATTCAAGACAATGAGAGTCGGGTACCTAATGAATATTTCTTGTACTAGATCAAGCTTTCACCATCTGCGATGTTCACAAATACTAAAAAAAAATAAGACTCGTGCATGAGATTTTACGTACTGCATTATTCATCTTGCTGCATCTTACATACTTCATTATGCATCTCTCAAAACTGAAGAGGAGAGGAGGTATGTGACCAAAAACATGATTTGTGAACATTGATCAATCACTAACTTATACAAACGTCGGAAATAAAAATTAATATAAGGGAGTCGAGTTGAAGATAATGATGAAAATTGAGAGGTTACAGAAAATGAAAAATGATAATGTAAAAATGTGTGAATATATAAGTTAATAAATGTATTTAAAATAAATATTCAATTGGTTCTTTGCCTTGGTTTTCTATTGGCTAGTATCTCTCTTAAACTTAAACTGAACCAGCATTACTGTGCTCACCATGTTCTGTGGAGATTTAGAAAATTTAACTAAGTTCCTTTGGGAATATGCGAGTTATAGGATCCCAAAATCTCTTATCAAAATCTCCACCGCGCAGCGTCAAAATATTTTGTCGGTCAGCGGCGTAAGCTGAATGGATGTGAGTGATACACATCATCCTCATATAATTCAACTATTTTAAAGAAAGTATCAGAAAAGTATCTCCTTCATTTTCTTAAGAACCCTTTCTGAGTTATTTCTATGTGTTTCCGAAACACGTTTGTCACCTCGTTGGACGTGTTAGCGTTAGACACTCCCACGCTGACCGCCTGCGATCGCTTGACTTCGGTACCAAGATCACTGAACTACGTGTGCATGCGTTGCGTGAATTTCGCTACCGGTGTTGTTATCAGACGGACAAAATCGTGGGACATCCCCAATACTTTTCCCGAAACCCTTTCCAGAGCTTTTTCCCATCACTTGTACTTTCTCACTACGGACTGAAGAGAAAGTTGTGTAATGCTGCGCGAAAAAAACGCGAATTTTCGACAGAAAAAGTCTTAGTACAGGGTTCTGGTGACAAAAAAATGGATAAATCAAGTTGCTAAATTTAGGAAAAAATCTCCCCACACGTGGTGTAGTCAGAATCCATGCTTTGTGGGCCCTTGATACCGACAAAACGAATGACGGCAAAAACGTCTTTCCGTCCGTCTGTGAACAACGCTAGCAGCTAAACCGTTCAGCCGATTTCCTCCAAAATTGACATCCCGCTTTTGATTTGGCTGATGTCGCGTCCCCTTGTATTGAAACTGATATTTTAATTTTGGGTGTACTTTACAAGAATCCTCGGGAACATTGTCTAAATTTTCAAACTTGTGGTGCTATCAAAGCACATACTTTCACGCACTGTTTCAAAATGATCCTAAATGCTATTACCTTACTTCATAAACCAGCAAAAGTGCCTTTCAAAAAGATTTTTTTTCGCTCCGCGACCCCACTCAGATCCTCAGAGGCAAGGGGCCGGCACTCATACCACCATAAAAGGTAAATGCCCGATTCATGTAAAAAACATAATTTGGGGCAAGGTATAAACTAGTGGTACTACAGGATGGCACAGACTTTCCGTATTAGTTTTCTATTGCCTTTGGTCTTGGCTAGCTATTCGTCGTGCCATATACTCTTGCAGCCCAAATTTCATTTTCTATTTTTTTTTTAATTTTTCCATTTAATTTTTAATTTTAATAACCTCCTGATAAATGGTAATTTTCATTGAAAAATTTGGAAGCCGTTTTTAAGAGAATGCGGTTTAAAGCGCTACTGTAAATGAGAAATTTGAATTTCTTTTCACAGGCATATTTTGTTTTCGAAAAACCTTTATTTGAAGTCATTTAAAGCACTTTAACTCACAAATCCAATAGTGCTTACAAAATGTGGGAAAACGTGGATATTAACGGTGTGAGAGATCTTTCAAAAAAAAAAATATATTTCTGTAATTTTGGGGAAAAAACATAAATATCCCAATATGAACTTTACGTGATATTAAAAAGTGTAATTACCATTACCCATTCGAAAAGTTTGAAGAAAAAATTTGGAGCCATTTATAAGAAAAGCGATTGAGCGATTCAGAAAATGCGAAATTTTGAGCTCGTTTTCACAGAAAATGGTTGAATTTCCGAGAACATTTGCATTATTTAAAGCACATGTACTCATAAAAATAGTAATGTGGACAAATTGACGCTATTGTAAATATTTACGACGTGAAACGGCAAGTCAAAAAATTATATCTTTGCAATTTTTGAAAAAAACAAAATAATAGAGGCAATAGACGTAGTTCATAGAGTACATTTATTACTATCCCTAACAAAAGTTTAAAGAAAAATTTTGGAGCCGTTTTTCAGAAATTATTGTTTTTGTATTTTTAAAATTGCACACTCATAAATTTAAGGTGTTTGCAAATGGCTGGTAATGTGTAAATTAAAGGTATGAGAGATCTTTCAAATACATTACGTTTGTGTAATTTTTGAAAAACAAAAAAATATCTCAAAATAAATTTCGACGTCATATTAAAGAGTGCAATTACCAAATCCGTTCCAAATGTTTGAAAAATTTTTGAGCCAAATATGAGAAAATGGCGTTTGAGCGCTTCTCAAAAAAAAATTGGAGCCGTTTTTGAGAATTTTTTCCCCAAAATATACGTACGTATACAGGAAAGTAAAACTTGTTTTGTCACAATAAACGCTTCTTTAATACGGGAGTAATACAAGTAGTATAGGGGAGTGTTATGTACGAAACTGTTATGTACGCTGCGCGAAAAAACGGTGAATTTTCGGCTGAAAAAAATTCCTTGCCGGGCCGTGATAACGAACTAGTGGTGTTACAGAATGGCAAAGACTTTCCCGTATTAATTGCCGCACAAAGTACATTTTTTTATATTTTTTAATTTTTCGCGTTCCTAATGGTAGAACGGAAATATTCATTTTAGAATACTAGAAAACATAAAATCCTCAACCTAAATGGCAGTTTCTTTTGATTATTTGTAGCTGTTTTTAAAAAATGGTATATAAGCGCAACTAAAAATGCAAAATTTGAAGCTCATTTTCACAGAAAAGTTTTGATTTTTGAAGAACTTCATTTGAAAATCATTTGAAGCACTTTCACTCACAAATATCACAAATATAATAATGTTTGCAAATTTCTGATAAGGTGCATATTAAAGATGTGGGAGATATTTGAAAACAATTTGTGTTATTTTTGTTATTGTTGCATTTTTAAAAACAAAAAAATACCCCAAGATGAACTTTACGTCAGATTAAAGAGTGCAACTAGCACTCTTAATTAAGTTTCAAAAATTACAAAAATATAATTTTTTTACTTGTATCTCACGCCGTTAATATTTACATTCGCGGCGATATGTTCACATTATTATGTTTATAAGTACATGTGCTCCAAATAATGTCCAGTAAAGTTTCTCGAAAACTCAACCGTTTTCTGTGAAAACTAGCTCAAAATTCCGCATTTTCAGAAACGCTCAAACGTCTATTTCTCAAAAATGGCTCCAAATGTTTTACACATTAAATAGTAAATACTATTTAATTTGTAAGTTAAAGTGCTATAAATGACTTCAAATAAAGTTTATCGAAAACAAAAAGATTCTTGTGAAAAAGAGCTTCAAATTTCGCATTTGCAGTTGCTATGAAACGCCATTCTCTTAAAAACGGCTCAAAATGTTTCAAATAAAATTGCCATTTAGGACGAGGTTTTTGTGTTGTACTATTTTTCCTATATTATACTATATTTCCGTTCTACTATTAAGAAACAGAAAAATTAAGATAATGTAATTTGGGCATTGATGGCAGCTGGCAAGAATATGTGTTAAAGTCCAAATTGCTAGACGAGTTCAAAGGTAATAGTAAACTAAAACGGAAAATACTGTGCCGTTCTGTAGCACCACTGGTTTCTATCCTCACCCCATACTTGCACATACTTACACTTACATACACTATACTATCACACATGTCGGGAGACCAGTCGGGAGCTTGGAGATTGTCCAGGCGACGTAAGATATCGCCATTCAGTGGAGGAAGATCGCCACTTCCCGTGATAAAACATACTCTACACTTACGGGCCTAACGCCCTTGGCTGTTGACGCAATAGCAATCACCAATCAGTCCTCCATCCCCCTTCCGCTTGTTTGGAAGGAGGCCGGGGAATTCACTGACAACGGCTGACGAGATTGGAGCGGGGGCGAAAAATGGCTTGACATTACATAGTTTAAGCACGGCGTAGCGCGGAGCAGTCGAAAGAAATATTTAAAGGGAAATGACCTAGTAGCGAGCGCAGTTCGACGGAGTGCAGCCTGCGACTCGCATGTCCCGCTCATGCATAGTTGCTTACCTGTGTAGTGGTATGGTGGGGTGTCACACCCATCATGCATCATCCTCCTAAGATATTCTTTCATCCCTGGCTCGTTTGGATGACTCTGGAACGTACGCTGTACGCATGTGCGCGCTGCACTTGGATCCATTAACCACCCACTCGGCTGCATTAATTGGCCCTTTCTTCTCTTCCGGCATTAGCGGGTCTAGTTGCTACCAGGAATACACCTCACGGACTTACGAGCCCCAGTAGGTTTGATCTGGTCCCCGTCAGTTAACTCGGTAGGTCGCTTGACACTTGTGACAAGTACACTAGATAAATAGGGGCCAACGGACTGCATCAACGTGACGAAAGGATAAAGCAAGTGTCGCACCTGAGTGAAGCAACAGCTTTCGGTCTCCGCCGACAGGAAGGACACTTACAGAGAGAAAGAATTAGAAAGGCGCACTACCACCTAAAAGTGGTTTCCTTAACCTGACAAGGAAGAAAATGCCTAAAAGGTAAGGTATACCTAAGTATATAATTATTTAATGAATTTGAGGTCACAAAATCTTTAAATGATCTCATAAACGTCCTGCACATACATTGAAGTTTCTACTATACTAAATGACAAAATGGCGCATTTTCAAATGTATTAGAACTATCTTTCAAAAACGGCTTCATATTTTTCTCGAAGACAATGTGGCACCTGTTTTTGGCAAAAACGTATATAAGTGTTTCTCATTGTTTCGTATCGAAACCCTTTTCCAAATCAAGGAAACATATAATGCTGCTTTATTAAAGTCAAGACTTTTCTGAAATTTATCTTATCGTAAAAACAGTGACTTTACGATCGTCCAACTCTAAAAACCTGTTGTTCATTGCCCAAAAACAATTAATTCCGTTAATTTATTGTTTTCATATTATTCACCTGATATTTCACCTTATTCACCTGAGGCGTTTAAGAAACATGTGGAGCAGATTTATTACTCTATAATTTTCTGGTTCATGTTTGGTCACTCTTCTTGAAAACTGATAGGCCTAACATAATGAATGATTTTCACTCTTTCAGGCACTTGACTTGGCAAAAATATGTTGTAGTGGCTTCACGATTGTTCTATACTAGACTTTTTCCCCACATTTGATCATGGGGTCAATTAAAGAAACCCATTTTCATTAACTGTTTAGAAATTTAAAAATAACTACGGTTCGAGTTACAAAGTTCTCTCTGACACTTTTGGCGAAAATAATTATAGACATGCTCAATCTGTCTGTTGTCAAATCTATAATATATTAAAACAGTTTTCAAATCAGACTCGTACAAAACGTTCTACAACCAAAATGAAATAACTTTTTTCATATCTTTGAGAGAAACTTCCAAACTCTCAAAACGTTTCTGTTAAATATCCTCAAAGTTGGATTAAACCTTCTGGGGCATGTTATCTATGTTTTTAGCGCTGGCTCTGTTAGAAATTTTTCAAAGTTTACAAGTTAGAAGTTGCGATTTTTTAATATTAATGAATTACTTTTTAATAATGAAAGAAAGGAAGTGCTATTTATGGACCATCCGTAAATTACGTAAAGGAAATTTGGAACATTTTGAGTACCTCCTCTCCCCCAGTAACGCACCTGCAAAGTGAGCTTGAACTCCCTTAAATAATTACGTAATGCTTGCAAACCCCCTATAATATATAACTAATGGTGCTACAGAATGACACAGATTTTCTCGTATTACTTTTCTATTTCCTTTGGTCTCGGCTAGCTATTGGGATGTGTTATATACTCTTACCAGCTGCCATCTATCGCAGCCCAAAGTACATTTTTTTACCTTTTCTTAGTTTTTTCCCTTTCCTAATAGTAGAAGAAAAATTTTATTAAAGTAAAAACCTCGTCCTAAATGACAATTTTCATTCTCTTAAAAACGGCTCTTAAACTTCTCTTAAACCGTATTCTCTTAAAAACGATTCCAAATTTTCATTGAAAAATTTTGAGCCGTTTTTAAGAGAATGCGGTTTAAGCGCTAATGTAAATGCGAAATTTGAAGCTCTTTTTCAGAGGAATCTTTAGTGTTTTCGAAAAACTATATTTGAAGTCATTTGAAGCACTTTAACTCACAAACCCAATAATGTTTACATTTTGTGGGAAACATGGATGTTAACGGTGTGAAATCTTTCTTACATTTGTGTAATTTTTGAAAAAAACAAATATGGGTCATTCCATGAAAAATTTCAGGTTTTCTAACAGAGAGTCTTAGATTTTTCATATTTTATTATATTAATCTACTAATAATGAACAGTTAAAAGACAATTTACGGAATTAATATCTTTAGCAGTTTAGCAATAATTATGGGTTAAACATGGATGATGGCATGCAATATCCCAATATGAACTTTACGTCATATTAAACAATGCAATTAGCATTATCCGTTCGAAAAGTTTGAAAAAAACATTTGCAGCCATTTATGAGAAAAAGGCGTTTGAACGTTTCTGAAAAGCGGAATTTTAAGCTATTTTTCACAGAAAACGGTTGTGATGAGAGAGTATATAATGGTGATGGTTGTGATTCCGAAAAACTCTACTTGGCATTATTTAAAGCACATGTACTCATAAATATTGTATTCTGAACAAATTGCCGCTAATGGGCGGTAATATTTAGATCAGTGGCGATTTGTTCACATTATTATATTTACGAGTACACGTGCTTTAAATAAAGTCAAGTAAAGTTTCTCGAGAACTCAACCGTTTTCTGTGAAAACTATCTCAAAATTCCGCATTTTCAGACAAGCTCGAACGCCATTTTCTCATAAATGGCTCCAAGTTTTTTCTTCAAACTTGTGGAACGGATAGTGCTAATTGCACTCTTTTATATGACATAAAGTTCAATTTGGAGATTTTTTTTAAATTACATAAATGTAATTTTTTTAAAGATCTTTCACACATTTAATCCGTACATTTCCTGCAATTTGTAAACACTATTGTTTTTGTGAGTGTAAGTGCTTGAAATGACTTTAAATGAAGTTTTTTGAAAACTAAAATTTTCTGTGTAAAAGAGCTTCAAATTTCTCATTTTTATTAGTGCATAGACGTCATTTTTTTAAAAGCGGCTCCAAATTTTTCGAAGAAAATTGCCATTTAGGACGAGATTTTTCTGTTCTTTAATATTTTAAAATTAATTTTTCTATCTTGTTTAAGAAGCTTAACAAAATCTGCAAATCATCTACCTAATCGAAGATTTAAAAATGCATCATAACCTTAAAGATATGCGAGAGGCTCTCGTGCAGCAAAAGTGAAACTTTAGCTGCTAGGAAAAGTTGATTTTCATTTATTAACGATTTTTATGGTTAGGAAATGGTTAGGCTAAATTTATATCAAGAAAATTTAATTTTAATTAAATAAAAACGTTTTCCATTGACTCATATTCCAAAACAGAAATGAATAATTTATGATATGTACATTTATTTATTATAAATTATATTATAAATAATGTAAATTGTACATTTTCTGGAAGACGCGAGAATATTACGCGGACGGAAGTGCTTGACCTATGTACAGACTGGCCTTTGACAGGATCCGATTTTAAATTAATTTTAGTTTCAAATTAATTTTTCATTCAAAAATTTTATTTCCTGTTGAGTTTTGTTTAAGTTGAAATAAAAATTGAAATCACCACACACGATCACTGGCATTTTACCCAATTTTTTTTCTCAAAATGCTGCCCCTTCAATAGGGTAGGCCAACAAGACATTGCATTGATTCGATGATCGTTCACTTTGTATTGATTGATACGTAGATGGCTATCAGCATAATAAATTGCCTGTCTTCCAGTTGGCCTTAGGCTACACAAATGTTACCAACTCCTACACTCAGTAAGCCTGGTGTGTTGCGTGTTGTGCATTTACGGCACATGCAAGGTGCCACGGTGTTTGCACTATCTTTCGCGTTTCTGTAGATACCCACAACTCTGACTCGGACATTTCAACGTTTAAGTTGCACAACAAATTTGCACTTGGGAATGACCAGCCTTTCCTCATTATGTAAGCAGGTTTCTGATAGTAGTAAGATGTTGCAATGTTTCATGACTACGTCGCCCATGTCCAGGAAATGAGCGCAAATATTGTTCTCATCACCTTAAAGTACGGACTAAATTTCCAATGTGCCATCTGAACCTACTTCCGGTCAGAACAACCAACATTTGAAACTATGAATCCGACCGCCCTCCGATTGATAGAATTTTGCAGTTTATTGTTGTCTTCGTCTGTTAGGGTCAGACTCTCTGCCATGAAAAGTATTTTTTGTTATATTCCTTCTGTCTCGTCTTCCAGTAGAGTGAAACATCTCATCCGTAAACGAGAGTGAATTTGGTGCACTACTAATTGAAATAAGACTGTGTGTTTGAGTTAGGAAGTTGACAAACGTTTTGTGCGAATTAAAATATAACCTTAAAAGTAAGTTCTTGAAAAAAAGTCTGCGTCAATTACACATTTAAAATGTTAGACTTAACAATGTATTAGTATTTCCCGGATTAATAACGTTTGAAAATATAAAAAATAAAATAGGAAAGGATATTAATAAAATGAGTAATATTAGCAACGAGACGTAATTAATTAAGAGTTCATTCTTACCTGAAAGATACTTCCTCTGGTAGTCTTATTTCTTCCGATATAAATGGATTGATGCGTTTTTTGGAGACTTACAAGAAGTACTATACTTAAAAAAAATAGTTTATTGAATCAATTGAAACCAGAAAAACTGCTATGTGCTACGAAATCACATACTTTCTAATTTTATTGGAAATAGAATAGTAATATTGAAATATATTTTTATTGCTGCTCTGCAAACCACTCAGCTAAAACATGAAAAACTCCAATTCAAATAAGGCGCTTGTGATACATATCTGCGTCTATTTCGATAGTCAGGAAGATTTGTCATTTTTTTCTTTTACAAATGAAAGAAATATGAATAAATGTAGCTGTCACAGTATTCGCATTACATTATACAAACTAGTGGTGCTACAACGGCACATACTTTCCCGTATTATTGGAAGCAGCTACGTAGAATTCAAATATTGCACTTCTTGCCAATAATAACATCTTAGCTATTATTTGAAAACGTTCAATTCAACCAAGAAGTGATCAACCACGGTGTAAGATATATAGGTGTGTTAAAAAGCCGCGAAGAAAATCTTGGGGCAAATTTTCTGAAGCTAGTTTGAGGCTAGTTCCTCACTTGCACGTACCGGTCGATCGGTTTGGGTCGCGGTGTAAGATGTTAAGAAGACATCTTAAACTGTGGCTATTACACATTACAAGACCACTCACGACCTTGCCCAAATGAGACCCAAAGATCGCAGCTCTTGTTTGCGAGAACTGTGAGAACTAGCCTCACATAAGCTTCAGTTTTAGACTGGGAGTGAACACACCTATATATCTTACATAGTGCGAACAACTCACTGCTTCCATCGCAGAGTTGTCAAAACTATGCGAATTCCACAACTGCAAAAAAGTATAATACAAAAGTTTTGTAAACTTGTCTTGGAAAAAGAAGTCATACAGCTCTGTCATACAGCTCTGTCAAGTCACAACAATGACGTAATTCACAGAAATTCGAGACAGCGGAACGGAATTCAATTGTTGCGTTTCCTGCATTGTCGATACTCCCTTAAAGAGATATCAATTTTTATTTCCAATATTTGGAAAGAAATCATTTATTTAAAGAGTAATGTGCAAATGTACAACAAAAGGTCGAAAGTAAAAACGAACAAAAATAATATAAAAAATTGCAAATTCTAATTTACAACGCATCTGGCTGCCTGAAGCGCAGTAAATTTGCAGAGGGCTATTATATTTGTCACGAAATTATAGAAAAACTACTGGTATATTAAAAAAAATAATCATGACCTTATTTGTAGATGTAGTTTTGATAAATACTGAGGAAACCAGCTGCCATCTATCGCCGCCAAAAGTACATTTTTTGACATTTTCTTAATTTTTCGGTTTCCTAATGGTATAACGGAAATATTAATGTTAGAATATTAAAGAACACAAAAACCTCATCCTCAATGGCAATTTAAAAAAAATTGTAGCCTTTTTTTAAGAAAATGGCGTTTAAGCGCTACTAAAAATGCGAAATTTAAAGCTCGTTTTCGCAGAAAATTTTGAGTTTTCATTAACCTTCATTTAAAGTAATTTGAAGCACTTACATTCATAAATATAATAATGTTCACAAATTGCTGGTAATTTGCATATTAAAGATTGGAGAAACGTTTCAAAAAATTACATTTGTGTAGGGATAGTGTAAGGATAGTATCCTTTCGAAAAGAGTGAAGAAAAAATTGGAGCCAATTATGAGAAAATGTCGTTTGAGCGTTTCTGAAAATGCGGAGTTTTGAGCTAGTTTTCAGAGAAAATGGTTGAGTTCTCGAGAAACTTAGTAGAAAATTTTTAAATCCCTTGTACTTATAAACATAGTAATGTAAAAAAAATCACCGCTAATGTAAATATTAACAACGTGTGTTACAAGTCGAAAAAGTTTCATTTTTGTAATTTTTGAAAAAACAAAAGAATAGAGCAATATGGCGTTTATGTCGTCTCATAGAGTATATTTAATACAATCCCTACCAAAAGTTTTAAAAAAAGTTTGAACCGTTTTGAGAAAATCTTGTTTTTGTAATTTTTTAAAATTGTAGTACATATTGCACGCAATTTTGTGCAAAAACTACTGAAATGATTACGGAAGGGTTCATTTTCTCCTCTGCTCTACGGAACATAATGAAGTTTGAATCCACTGGGGAACTGGGTGTCACTATGGGTGGAGGCCGATGACCGGTGGAACCACAGGTGGTTGATGAAATCGTTGTTGCTCTAGCCGACAACGCTGCGCGCAATTCCCGAACGTCAAGCAGTGCGCTTGCTGCGTCCGAAAGTCGAATATCCCATGGGCCACTGTACGGAAGGTGCTTGCTTCGAACCATTCTCAAATGGTATCCGTACCAGATCCATATAGTATAGGCGCTTGCACCAATCGGCTCCCAACAGGTTGACTTCGGGCCAACGGGATCTACTTTCTCGCAAGGATTGAAGTTGACGAGGCCTGGCCTTGGACCATCCTATGGACAGACGAGGCACATTTTTCCCTGATGACTGAAGTGAACACAGAGAATGGCCGAGTGTGAGGATCTTCACGCCAGGCAATGTACATGAAGTTCCTGTGCATGATGGTCGTGTCACTGTATGGTGTGGCTTCATGGTGACGTTCATCATTGGCCCATTCTTTTTTGAAAAGGCTGGCGCTCAAGGACCAAAGACTTGCAGTGCGACTGGTCAGCGTTACTGCGATAAGCTTCGCTAGCACCTCATACCCGATGTCATACAAGCATGTCATATCTGGCATATCAGCACTACGCCTGATCGTGGCATCTTGTGGCCATATTTGGAACTGTGCGATCGCGCTGTGACGCATAGAAATCATGCATCCCATATGATGGTATGATATGGACACTTTATCAATCTTAATTCGGAAAGCCAAATCTGGGACGTAGTACCCTAAATGGATTTATGCAGGCCATTAACCTCGTCCCTGATAATGGTCAGATGATCAACACTAGTACAGTAAATGCCCATTCTAATGCACTTTGCTAAAAGCACTGGATCATTCTTGAAAAAGTTCTGCGTCCTAGCGTAAAAGGAAGAGGAAGTAATTGACTACATACAGGAACAAGATTTCTCCACTTTTTCGTTGCCAGGGCCCGGCAATATGAGTATTTTTATCGAAAATTTGCCGTTTTCCCTGCAACATTACAATACTTTCTCTATACTGCGTAAACAGTAGCGAGACAGTAAACTGTATTCCTAATTCAAATTCACCGCTGTAAGTAATTAGTTTCTTAAGGTCGATATACACGGTACAGTTTTCGTGTAGATTCTCATTCAGTTTCTATACAGAAACGTCAAAATCTCAAACTGAACGTATAAAAGCCAAAAAGTAGCGCATACACGGTCTATACGCTTTCTATATATATATGCTTTCTGCATGAATCGCCACAAGCCGCCGCCAGGGGGAAGGGGGCTAGCGGGAAACAACTGAATTGCGTCGTCCGAGTACTTTCAGTGATGGTATTTCTATGCATGCGTTCTGACTATGATCTTGATTTAGTATTAATTAACCATGAGGGGCGTAGAGTATAAAAATTGGAAGGCAGGGATAAGAAAACAAGTAGTTTATCACAATATATCACTTCATACAATCGCACCTAACCACAAAATCGACATGGCCGATTACCATTAGTGAACGATTCTGCCGCTAGAGGCGCTGGAATCAAACTGCATGCTTTCTTCTTTTTTTAAAAAATTTATTTATTTAAGGTCCGATTAAATTAAGAAGGTGATTGACATTTGTGAGTGGAGGGGAGCGACGTTGCCAGGTCGCAAACCACTGAGCACGTGTTACCGGGACACGAAAACAAACACTTCAAAAAATACGTGTAAAATTGTAAAAAATACGACAAAAGCCTAACCTCAATGCAACTCATCACAACACAATACACATTGCGCGCGCAGCACAGGCAGAAACGCGGGCGGCGAGGCGGCAGAGAAGTCGCTGTGCGATGCTCAAATGTTCCCCGTGTTCGGCAGTGGCAACTGAGCGACCTGACACGTCACGTTTTGTCTCTCTGGTTGGCAGCTGCCATGGAAACGGGAGAGGCGTCCTGACGTCACACAGAACTGTCAATCATCTTCTTAATTTAATCGGACCTTAGTATTCTGCTTGTTCGGCATTACTGCCTTCCAAGGAAGTGTATTATAATGGATACATAAGAACTTTTAGAGTCCGTCACTCATTACGTAACTGCCATGTTTGGCTAACGATATTTATGTATTTTGTAACTTTTGCTATCTTTTGTTTGAAAATAGCAAATATAGTAATGAAATTTATTATTTATTTAAAATAATCTAAATCGTTCTGAATTACGGTGGTTTAAATATGTCTCTAGGGAAACGAGATTTAATTCTGTTTGGTGCATTATAAGATTGGCCTAAATTAAAAAGTGAAGAACAAGGAACTTCAGGAAGAATTTTAAAAAAAATTGAATTTTGTTCTTCTAAATGTTTTCTAATTGGTTCTAATTTGAAGTCTCTGTGTAATTGTGCGTTGCTAATAAACCATGGGGTTTGGTAATTTTTCTTAAAAATTTATTTTGTACTACTTGTAAGTTTGTTAAATGAGTGGAGGTTACATTACACCAAACTGGACTAGCATATGAAATTGTAGGTTTTGTAATAGATGAATATATTAATAATCCACATTCAATACTGAGAGTGGATTTAGAATTTATAATAGGATACAATTTGAATATTTTATTGTATGTTTTATCTATTGTATTTTTATATGTATGCTTTCTACACGAAAAAGTACGAACATGTTCATACTTTTCTCATGCAGAAAGCGTAAAGTCTGGACTACATGAAGAATCTACACGGAAAACTATACCGTGTATATCGGCCTATAGACTAATGAATTCAGTTCATGTATCGGGGAGGGGCGGGGAAGTTTTGTTTTAAATAAGGGGCCATCTACTGCCTCAAGTCTCATGTTTTCTCTGGGCGCCCCTGCACAGATATTGCCTTAGGTGTTCTAGGAACACCATTTCTTTTAAAATTTACCGGCTTAGGTGGCTCTGGGCATCAACTTATGTCACTGCAGTGCCAATATCAGTTTAGCGCATCTGAAAACGCACATGTTTTCACCTAAAACTAAAGTTTCCCAGAAACTTCTTTAGAAATTGTTAGAAGCATTTGTATTCACGTTTAAGTATTCATAAATGCGATAATGTGTAATAAATGCCCGTAAAGTGTATATTAACGATGTGCTAGATATTTCGTTAAAATTTCATTTGTGTGGTTTTTAAAAAGCAAAAGAATAAATCAGAGTGACATTTATGTCATGCTATTCAGTGCATTTAGCACAATCCGCAGAAAAAGAAATACATAAAAAATTGGAGCCGTTTCTAGAAAATACGTTATTTTGGGCGAATGTTTACAGGATACTTTTGAGTTTTCGAAAAACTTAATAAGAAATTATTTAAAGATCTTCTACTTTCAAATACAATAATGTATTTAAAAAAACTCCGTATTGTATTCCCAAAATACATTTGTGTAATTTTTAAAAAGGAAAAAGAGTACAGCAAAATGGCATTTTTGTCATAGCGTTTTTGTCATGTCTGTCATAGCGTATTTTGGCACTCTTGTATAGTGCACTATACAAAAATATTGAAGAAAACATTTGGAGCCATTTTTGAGATTTTTTTCTAGTTATTTAAGGTCGCATCAACTTCTAGGTCATTAGCGACCACTATTGGAATTTAACGTTATGGTATCAATGAGGATGAAACAATATGGTGATGAAAGGAGGAACACATCAACCATGCCCAAGGGAAGGCCGTCTAGAATATACTTTTCTAATAAACTTTTCTAGACGGCCTTGCCCAAGGCGAGACTCGAACCCGCGACTCTTCGTTCTTAGACCGCTACGGCTCCACTGCTTCAGCAATCTCGGCCATCGGGCCGGCGAGAAAGCCTTGTTTTCAATATTTTGTAATATTGCCATATTTCACATAAAATTGCGCGAAAACTGCTATTTTTTTAAGAAATGTACAAGACGTCAATTAAAGAACTGATTGTGGAGAACAAATTTCATTGAATCGCCATCTTCAATAATTTAGTTGTAGGAAGACGCCAAAAAAATTCAAACTTTTGTAATCTTTGAATATTCAGAGTTGACAGTGAAAATAATATCTAAGAATGCCATCTTTATACGTGTATTTCTTTATATGAGTATACTCTTTTGTTACAAGAAATTTTAGGACAAAAAAATTGGTGCCATTTTGGAGAAAATTTTGAAAATTTTCCAAGGATTTCATGTAAAGTACCCCTAAAATTTAAATAATGATTTTCAAAGTGGCAGAGCTCCCAGTCGGGCCATATAGCCCGGAGGAATATTCATTTTGAAAAAAAATCCTACAAATAGTTTAGGCACTAATGTTCACAGACGGACGGGCAGAAAGACGGACAGACGTTTTCAGAAAAGAAACCAACATTTTTTCGGTATCAGAGGATCCCAAAACGTGTACTTCCGTTGAAATATCAAAATCGGTTTTCCGCAGCATTACATATCTTTCTCTATACTACATATATTACTTTATTTATACGTAGGTACACAAAAAAGTAAAAATCTTCACTCGTATCTCATTTATTGTTAATACATTCCGTAAAACATTCCTTATTATGTATTTCACAGTTTTTGAGTATACAGTTACCAATTAAATTTATCTTTTATATTTACTCTTGGTTGTGTTTTTACGGTGACTGTAAGTACAGTTGCTTATGCACTTCAGCCTCATTTCAGAGGGATATACGGCACTCCACTGATCTTTCGTAATGTACGAAGCACGTATCACTTCTCGTGTCATATTACCTAATATAATGTCCCCCAAATCTCACAAATACAACCCTGGAAAGGATAAACTGAACAAGGTTTTAACTAGAGCTGGAAAGTTTATGCAAGCTTTTAGCCCTGAAAAATGCATGCAAATATGCTACAAAAATGCAGGATTTTCCAGTCATTATTAAATTGGTATTATAACCATTATTGTTTTGGGAACTACATCAGTTGCATCAACATGTTTTAAAAATTGTGAGGTCAATGGGAATGAATTTGAGTAATGAGTTTTTTATACATTATTTTTAGAGAAAATTACATTTATGACATTTGCGCAAGCGCAAGATATAGTTGTGGGAACATTTATTGTAAATAGAACAGATCACTTGACCAAATTTTCAGACTTACAATGACTTTTTCAGACTTCACAATGATTTTTTTGATGAGCTACTTAATAGGCGAACCTGACAGAACCGCCACATACTCGTTCGTTGTAAGCTGCCTTTAAAATGGTTAACTTTTTCTCGGAAAGTCATGTAATGCTAAACAAAAATGAAATTGGATTTTTTTGCCGAACACGGTGTGCTGCAAACACACGAGCGATGAAAGTCAACAGCTCTCAGCTTTTATATGAGTTTGACCTGATTACTGAGCTGCGGATTTTTGCCTATTTGCTGATTTGTGTTCTTCAATTAAAAATGCAGTATTTTAGGTTACTTATTCATTTTACTCCCAGGGCTGGATCAGCTCCCTCCAACCAATCAAAGGTTTTATCCTGTTGTGGCACCGTAAGCATGCTCCTGGATCTAGACATTCAGCAGTAGCTCCAATTTCGATTAATGCTGAAAAAAGTGGAAATGAGAACGAACTTCTTGGGCTGCAGAACATTAGATTGACTTTACTGGAGTAAAATAATCCGTAATATATTATTTTGTTAGCCTAATAGGATGAAGGTTGCGGTTGGGCATTGCGGTGATCGGTATTTGCTGCACTTACTACTCTTTTTCCAATTGTGTGGAAATGGCAATAAAAATAGGTAATTAAACGATTTTGCTTAATCATGCGCATCTTCTGCGTCATTACCAAGCACCCGGTATGACAACACGTGTTTCATTACAAAGTACCAGATCAGGAAAAGTAAACTTGCCCGATTTAAAAAATATTATTCCAGGAGACCGTACATAACAAAATGGCATTCTGACCTAAAACTAAGAGGAAAATTCCAAAAATTATTCTATAAGTTCTGCAAATCATATGAGTTTAGAACACCATTCTATCTGGATGATAATAATAATGAGTCATAATGAATATCATGCTGTTATTTTAACAATTGTACAGTAAAATTCTGTAATAAAATATCCAATAACAATTAAAGTAATACATGCTTCTTTATTGACATTATAATAAGTAGCTATGAAATATTGAAACTATTATTGTTCTCATTCCTTCAAGAATTGCTGTTAAGAAAAGATACGAATTATTTAATAGCAGGGCTTAATTTCTGGCGGAATGCGACGGAACGGTGTTCCGTTACTTCGGTAATAATTATTAAATTATATTTCTAATAAATTATAACGAATTTGAGGCGCGTTCCGGGATCTAAAGTTTTATAAATCAAGCTGTTTAATAGAACAACTATTAAAGAATCTATAGCTATTACACTCGAGTTAAGCGCATAAATTGCAACCCATGGGCTAATAATATGTTTCGTTAACACTATAATTCAAACGCGTGTTTCTTGCGTGAATGCAAAGGCAGTGATGGTGCGAGAAACGAAGTGATAACACAAAGCTCATGATCTTGAACGAGTCATGCCTTAAATTCCACTCTCACTGCAATTTCTGGTTACTTTTGGGTGTAGCTTCGTTGACACCACATCAAAAGTCGTGCAGGTATGTTTACGGTCATTGGCTAACGTAACCCGCCGATTCAAAGATTTCGACAATTTTTGTAGCCTGTCCATCATAATAATTTGTTGTGATATGTTACTTCTCGTATCTTGTCAAATTTGACTGCATGTACTTTGATTGCGACATTTCTCTATTTAATAATGAGTAATATATAAAATTGTAACCATCAAAGTCTGCCAAATCCAGAGTGGGGGTACTCCAAATCAAAATTTTTGTAAATAATTTTACTTAATATATTCAAATATTTTTACACACTGATCATTTCCTATTCCAAAGAAATATTATATTATTCATATTCATATATATTATGAAAACACATTTTTTTTTATTTCAAGTTGACCATTATTGAGTTTTTTTTATTACTTCAGAGATATCTTGACTGAACTGAAATATTCCCCACTCCTGAATACCTTATGGATCCATCCCAGATTAAAACATTAATCATTTAGAATCGCAAAGTCAACAGTAATGTTATTTTCTTCAGGGTTAAGTACTTTATATTCCCAATCTTTATTTTACGAATTGTATTAGATTAATTTTATTTCTTCTCGAAATTCCCTGATTTATATATTCACTACCTTCCATTTCATTATTGCGTGTCCCTTCAGAAAACAACTTACCAAGTGGACAATTATGAAATTGTCAAAGAAAAGAGTCAGATTAAATAAGTCAAATAAATCACTTTATTTCAGGCTAAGGTAATACTATCTTAGAAAAATATATAGGTTCCCATATCAAATTAAGAGCTTCATCATTTATTTTGTATTGCTCTTTCTTTTGTCAGTGAGGAAATGGCTCGAGGAATAAAACCAATAGGTAAGTTTAACAAGCTTTTCTTTTTACCACAAGTAATTATATTTATGAGTTTCTTCTTGCAATGTCAAACCCACTGGAATTATCTTCAATTCTGTTTTCAAGAAAATGGAAAAGGAAAAGAATATCCCACAGAATTTGAAGATGCTCTATACATCACAGGTATGAGAACAAAACAAAAATATCAAAAAATATGCTTTAATATTTAATATCTAAATGTATGAATTAATGCATTTTTACAGGAACTGGAAAATTTCATAATATTCTTCTCATCTCATGTGGAATTGGTTTAATAGGTGTAATGATGGAAACTTTTGGAGTTTCATTTCTGATACCTTCAGCACAATGTGACTTTAATCTTTCAGCAGCAGACAAAGGCTTACTTAATGCAGTATACCCAGTGGGTAAGTTTCTAACAATTTGAATGGAATTGCTAAATAAATTATTTTTGAGATGTTTATATTTCACTTCACCAACAAGATTTTAATGAGAAACATAAATTACATCACACTTAAGAATCAAAGAAGAAAGTAAGAAAAAGTAGGATCTTCATATACTTCCCCTACACACATTAGGTACTTTAAATGACTAATAGTTATTCAAACCATAGCCTGCTATGTTCAAACTAATAAAATTGAATTATATTCTGTAGGGTAAAATTATAGTGATTCAACACAATTACTAATTAGAATATTTGTGATGAAAGTATTCAATTAAAAATAGAGTGTATGCATTGATGGTTCTAGTTGTGAACAGCAGATCATGAATTGATTTATTTTTAAATTACTGAATAAATTTTTCTCGGGTACAAGTAAGAAACATTAAGAAATAATTATTACTTTTGACTACCAATATAAAAAATATACCAAAATTATTTAAACTGAAATGAATCCTAAATATCCAAAGAGATCTAAAACTGAAGATAAACATGATGATCTTCAAAGTTGCCATAAACATTCTTTTTTTTTCTTCTCTCTCTCTCTCTTTGAGATATAAATATTTAAATCACACAAGTTTTAAAAGATTTTCATATGCTAAAACAAAATTTTTGAAATTTTTAAATTGGACTTTTTTTTTTTATTTATTTATTTATTTACGTCAAAAACAGTTAAAAACTGCGTATGACGAGCTATGGGGAGAAGTGAATTTCTTTCTTAGAGGTAATTTAATAAACCTGTAATTTAATGAGTAATTTAATAAAAGTATACATCATGAACTTCACAAACAGATTATAATACTGATTTGTGAATAAATTTTATAATATGTTTACTGTTAAACATTTCTGTTTTATTGAGCCCATGTATATAATATTTTTTATGTTTATGCTTACAAGAATCTCTGATGAACATAATTTTCTCATGAAATTTTTAAACATTTGTTCACTCTCAGATTTCTTCTTTTATAGGAATGATTTGTGGATCCCATATGTGGGGTTATCTTGCAGACACAAGAGGTCGCAAAAAAGCTCTTGTAACTTCATATCTTCTAGATGGCTTGTGTGCCATAATAAGTAGTTTCATACCCATTTTCTGGATTTTTCTCACCTTTCGTTTTGTTTGTGGCTTCTTGTAAGTTGAAATTGTTCATACTAGAGTAATATGCAATTATAAAACTGATAGTACAGTACCATAATTGAAAGTATCAATTGACAGTAGCATGCAATTTATAAAACATCTATGTTTCTTTCATACTTATTTTAAAGGATATCAGGAGCTTCTTCAGTTATATATGCTTATTTTGGAGAATTCCATGCTACAGAAAATAGGAACAAAGGATTGATGTGGTTATCCGTATTCATAGGCATGGCAATCTGTGCTCAACCAGGTATGTAAAATGGTTGATTATGAAATAAAGGAAAAATCTGATAATTGATTATAGATATAGGCTGCAGTAAAATTTGCTCAATGATGAATGTACATAATGCGGAAATCTGTCTAACGGGAACAGGAATAGTGGTTCTGCCAAACACAAGTTATACTGTATTACATTGTATAATGAGGAAACTTGTCTAATATGGAAAAAAAATACTGGTCCCATGAGCTTTCCCATTGAGCAAGTTTTAGTGTACTACCAGAACACAAGCTTCACAATGAAATATCATTTTTTCTTTTCCATTTATGTCAATATGACTTGTACAAAAAGTAAAACAAATCTTGGGCTCAATTATTCCTTCCCTCAAATGTTTTTCAATTCTGTAATTCTTAATGTACTACCCTTCTATTGATTTTTTTTCTTCGCACAAATAAACAGTCATTATATTACAAAGTCCCAGTTAAGAGACTATCAGCACCTTTTGTTCAAAACATTAAAAATATTTATTCATCAGTTATTGAGTACTGATGTTATAGGTATACAGATTTACACACAGTATAATGGCAGTCTTTTGCACTTCACAGATTAATTCTTTCCTATGAAAGATACATCAAAATTGATGCATTGTACTGAACTACATTGTGCAATTAATATTATAGACAATGCAATTGAGTAACATATTCATGTGTAATGTGTGCAAACTGAGAAACATTATTAAAATAAACAGTGCAATTTGCATTGGACATAAAGCAATGTATTTTTGTTGATGCAATGCATTTATATTCATGCTGAACATTTTTACAGCATAAAAGTAAAATGTTCATAGATCCCTTTTTCAGTTATGTAGTTCATAATGGTTATTCTTCAGTTAGTTCATAATTGAATAAGGCTTTTTCTTGTTAAATGCCATGTTTTTCTCATAATTTTATCCCATTATTACATCTTACAAAAAAACTGTTAAGAGAGAAGGACTTCTGCCAACAGGGCACAGAGATGGTTTATGATCAGTAATTCATTGATTTAGGATTCAGTAATTTATTGGCTGTCATATCCTTACATTTCACTTGTTTCAAACTCTTATACCTATACCACTATACATATCTGTTTCACTTTTCTATTACATAAATGTACACCACACTTTTCTCTCTCACCACTATGATCATTTAACTTTCTTGTCACTTATCTAATCTGCTTCTTAGGGATGTTTCTTCCACACTTCCTTTGTTTTATACGTGTATTGGAAGAGGGAGAGGGGAGAGAGAGAGAGAGAGAGAGACAGAGAGAGAGATAAGCATATAACAATACATCACTCTTACAAAAAAAGTAAGTAAAATTTGAAATTGCAGGTATTGCTTGGTTAATATACCACAAACTTGGGCTTGGCACCTTCCATGGTGTGTCTACAAATCTTGGAGGGTTTTCATTGTAGTCTGTGCCTTACCCACACTTTTGGCTGGTGTTGTCACAGCATTCTGCCTCCCAGAAACCCCAAAATTCCTTATGGCAGTTGGGAAAAAAGATGAAGCTCTTAACGTTTTGAGAAATATGTATGTGAAGAATTCTGGAAACAGTGTCATAAAGTATCCAGTAAGTAATGCTTGATTTCAAAATATTACCAGAAAAATATTGAAATGGTTCAATCTTCATGTTATTTCATGCAGGTAAAATCAATAATTCTAACAGAAGATGATGCTACGCAAGTTTCTCCATCTGATAGTGGGTCATCAATAATTGACTTAATTGTTCACATGTGGAATCAAACTGTTCCTCTTTTCAAAACACCATTTTTATGGAAGACATTGCTTGTCTGTTTTGTACAGTATGGATTGTATGCCAGGTAAAATTGTGAATATGTGCATATGACCTTTTGTTATATCATATTATTTGGGGCTGTAATATAATTTTTTATGCATTTTTTTAGTGCAAATGGACTGTCATTATGGCTTCCTGACATATTTAACCACCAAGCAGCATATTTTTCTATTCATCCTGGTGCCCGAGTCAGTACATGTCAAATTTACAGTACATTTGGAAGACCGATTGAATCACCTAATATATCACAACCCATCGATATAATATCACTGAAGTTCTTGAAACCTGCAACCGTGAATCTGCAAGCCAATGACACACTTTCATTTTCCTGTGAAAATAGTGTACTTGTTTTAAATGTTAATAATATCACACAGATTCCTGTAGAAGCTTCTCCCAAAATTTTAAATTGCTCTAATGACACTTTTCTTCACAATTTAAGTGATAACACACTCCAGATTGAAGTTCATGGAAATGAAATTATTCTAACAGCCTTAAATGCACCAAATATAAGTAATTTCATGGAAACTAAAACAGAAAAAAAATTCTTTAGTACCAGAGGTGTCAAATTCACCTGAATGCAACAATCACATTGATATATCAGCATTTCGAAATACCCTTATAATAGGTGCAGCAAGTGCAATATCCTTCATCATGGTAGGTTTCTTAATAGGACCGCTTGGAAAGAAACCAATAATCAGTAAGTAATTATCCAAATTGTGTTATATAATAGAATATTATTAATTTTTAGATTGTTCAATGAGAAAATTGTATATATTTATATATTTTTAATTTGCAAATAACTTAATGATTTATTGAAATGCTGAAAAGTTGAATTAAAATTTTTGGATTCCATTAATTTTATAATGACTATTATTTGTTGCAGTGGCCAGCTTGTTTTTTGGAGGGCTTGCTGGATTATTGCTTGATTATGTAAACGCTGACTGGGAATTTTTTTTAATGGCTCTAGCTTTTGTAACGTTATCTGGTATGTGCATAGCCGTCACAGTTTCTGTTGTGGTCGAAATATTTCCAACTAATCTACGGTAAGAAACAGTTTTCTCTATTGGTGAGAAAGAATGATAGTAATTATAAAAAACTGTTTTAAAATTTTCAGGGCCATGGCGGTATGCCTTTCACTAATGTGTGGAAGGTTAGGTTCTTTCACAGCACATATGTTGATGGGAGTACTTCTGGAAACAAATTGCCTAGTAATGACTTTTGTGCTTGGAGGGCTATGTGCATGTATGGACTATTTCACATTTCATTACTATCTTTTAACTATTAATCTATTGTTTAAATGTAGCGCATTCTATTAATTTAGCATAATTCTTTCTAGGTTGTGGAATTATTTCAGTTTTTTCTTCCATCTCCAAAGAAAAGCAGTTGATATAATCAATTTTCACATCTACAATTAATTTATTGATAATCAAGTTTTCATATTTCTTTGTTAATTCCATAACAGACAATCTTCCTATAAGAGGCAAATGGCTAAATCCAACAACCCAGGGGTCATTTTGAGAGATCTCAATCTTCAGAGTTGAAGCAGCACTCTTAACACCACCTAGAGGTGTTAAAATCAGTGATCTCAACATAATAACTGGATGCACAACTGCAATGCTTTGAAGTGCTGAAAATCAGACTTTCTTACGAGTGAAGTTTGTCTTGTTAGTTGTTAGCAATGCTTACAATCATCTCTGTCAAAGAAAATGCCAAAAGCAATTGGTTGTAAAGAATGCTAACAAACTGTAAACTAGAAGAAACAAAACACAACATGTAGACAAAATCTGGTCTATCTGAAATCTTCCTTTTATAATCATAACAATTTTATATATTGAATTAAGGACCATAGAGGGCAAGTCAATTACAGCACCTGGATATTAAATTTTATATTTTATTATGTTTGTGGGTGCTCAATCCCCCACCTCCTCCAAAGGTAAGAACAAGTGGAGTGTTGGGTATCTACAAAATGTAATAAAATATAAAACTTAACATCCAGGTATCATATTTGGCATGGCCTCCATGGTCCTTAATTTAATATACAATATTAATCAAGGTCTTTCAGAAAAAAAATTTCATCTTTAATATTAATAATCACAATATTAAAAGAAAGAAAGGAAAGAAAAGGTACTTGTTATTGTATTTTTAATTTTGTATAGCTAATTTATTCAAACAGAAACATTAAAAAACACAAAAAAACATTACATTGTTTTATTTTTATATATCAATTAGCTGCTGCAGCTCTGCTGTATGAAGGCCTCATAAGCAAGAAAAAAGAATGCACAGTATTCATGATGTTATGTAGGGGTCATTCCATATTAAATCAACACAGTTTTAATTAAAATTTTACCTCACCATTTTAGATTCAGATGAAATTTGACACATAGGTAGTATGCATGGAGAATAAGAAAATTTTGAGTAAAATATTTCCACCCGTTTCTGAAATACAGCCATGTAAAATTTTGCAAAATTGGCTTCCCGAAATTTTTTAAATTGATGTAGAACCTCACCAAATTAAGATAGAGAGCTGGAACAGGTGTCATTTTTCAGTTTTCTTTATGGCCTTTTATATGATATATAACTCAATAGGTGTTGCATTCAAAAATGTTTTCAAATTTGAATTTAAAATTTTGATTTTGAGTTTTTTCAAAATGCTCATCTTCAAAAAAACTGAAAAATTCTATAATAATCCTTGTATATTTCCAAACAGATGGTGCAAGTTTAAAAATGGGACTGCAATGGGTTCATATGGTAATCTTTATTTAAAATGCACAGTATTTACTTACTCTAGATTTTACTGATTTAAAATGCATTTTATTTCAAATTATAAGACCTAATATATACAAATTATTAATTTAGTGTTTTTATTGGCGAGTGTGTTGTGTTTTATTGTTATGAATTTTCTTCTTCCTCTTCTTCTTCTTCTTCTTCTTCTCCTTCTTCTTCTTCTTCTTATTATTATTATACCGCGGAATGTCATGCAATTGCATATTTTTACTGACTGTACATATCGAAAGGAAATGTATATAACTTTACCTATCACCAAAAAATAAACAAACCATGGTCACCTTTCAGTTGATGAACCAGATACGTGGGAACCTAAACATTTAAGCGAAATGAATCGTTGAGGTATGAACACCAACTTTGAGCAGCGGCAGCTGGTTATTTACCATCATGCAAAGGGTTTATGATGCCCAAAATTTTGCAAAATGCCATTAATGAAAAAAGCACAGTGAGTGACAATCTCATGGTCCATCAATGAATTGCAACCCGGAGGAGAACGTCCGAAGACTTTCTGATCCAGAAGAGAATCTTGTTGTGAAAATAATAAAGAAGGACCCTCGTATTAATGCACCAAAAGGTCTCCACAGTTATAAATTGGAATTGGCAAGAAACTAAATCCCGAAACCGTGCGAAGGGTACTAAGGAAGTTCAATTTTCCTAGCCGCGTTGTCAGAAGAAAGTCACTTCTAAGTTGAAAGAGAAATACCCGAAAAGATACTGACCGCGATCCTCTTCTCCACAAAAACCTGGAATACATGCTCTAAAATATACCGCATACATTAAAATATGCATTTAGACTAAAAAATTGCAAACATGCAAAATAAAAATAGGGTAGATTAGTTTTATTTTTGGTGATAGATAAAGTTATATACATCTCCTTCGATATGCACAGTCAAAACATTTGCAATTGCATGAAGTTCCGCGGTCTAATAAAAATAATAAAATAATAATAATAACAATAACAATAAAACACAACACACTCACCAACAAAAAACACTAAATAATAATTTGTATATATTATGTCTTATAATTTGAAATAAAATGCATTTTAAATCAGTAAAATCAAGAGTAAGTATATATTGTGCATTTTAAATAAAGATTACCATATGAACCCATTGCAGTCCCATTTTTAAACTTGCACCATCTGTTTGGATATATACAAGGATTATTATAGAATTTTTTCAATTTTTTTGAAGATGAGCATTTTGAAAGAACTCAAAATTAAAATTTCTAATTCAAATTTGAAAACGTTTTTGAACGCAACCCCCTATTGAATTGTATATCATGTAAAAGGTCATAAAGAAAGCTGAAAAATGACACCTGTTCCAGCTCTCTATCTTAATTTGGTGAGGTTCTACATCAATTTAAAAATTTTCGGGAAGCCAATTTTGCAAACTTTTACATGGCTGTATTTCAGAAACGGGTGGAAATATTTTACTCAAAATTTGTAGTTTTCTTATTCTCCACGCATACTACCTATGTGTAGTATGTGTTTCATTGGAATCTGAGATGGTGATGTAAAATGACTGTGTTGATTTAATATGGAATGACCCGTAGATAAAACAGAAGTAGGCCAAGACAGAGTATCTTCTATTTTCATTCTCCTTTCTTCTCCTTCCTATCCTCCTCCTCCTTCCTCCCTCTCCTCCTCCTCCTTCCTCTCCTCCTCAGTGCACACAACTTTGTGAAATACTTCAACAATTCAATATCAATATCAAGTTTTACGATACATTAAGGATGTAGACTATGTAATTCAAGAAGCAAAACAAGTGTTTGCATGGGATTTATCTCTTAAAGAGAGCTTTTTTCTTTTCCCAATTAAAAAATTGATTTTAAAAAGAAAAAAATTAATTTTTATTATTAAATATAAGGACCATTCCTTTACCAAACACAAGGATTACTCTTAAATCGACCTATGAGTTTCAGATTTTTTGAAACTTCATCTGCCTAAACTTAATAAATGACTTTTTTGGTAGTATTTTGAAAGAAAAAAAACAAATTTTCAAAATGAACATATGCATATTTTAAAATTTAATTACAGAGAAAAAAAACTATATTTTGTGCTTTTGTTGATAAAACAACTGCATAAAAGTTTCAATTTGGAATGAAAATGGTATTGAAGCTGTAAATTATTGAAACTCAACATGTTCTTTTTCTCTACATTTTAGAATCAAATGTCACATTTTGACCTAGCATTGGCCTAGCAATCTGTTTTTGCCCTTCATTTTCAAAAATGCAAGAGAAAGGAATATTAGTATACTACTAACAATGTTCTTTGTAGAGTACCTTTTGCAAAACCATCTTTGCATTATTGTGCACTGTAATGGAAAATGTGTAGAATGGTTTGATTCTGCAAAAGTGGAATTGTGTAATTCTAAGTTTTCAATTTGTAATGGATGTTAAATATCTAATAGTTAATAAATTTGTTTGATGTAAAAATATCTCATAACAGAATTACTACAATATTTGTTTTCAATTGTTTTCTTATTGAATGATTGTCTGTAATAAATGTAAATTTATAAATAAATAAAATATGAAGATGCTTCCGAACTGGCAGGTAGATGTAGGAATTTCTCATAATCACACCTTTCATGTCTAATGAAGAAGAATGATAAGAACAATGCTTGCTAGCTCTTTGCTCTAACAGTAGGGTTTCATAATCATCCCATAAAATACCATCCAGTGTTTTTGAATTCTGTCACACAGACCCCGAAAAATCTTAACAGGGATGCTGAAAGGTGCTGGTGATTTTACTTCGTCTCAATTTTCAATGTAGAGTAAGGCAATTAAAAATACTAATAATTGTTTTCTGCTTAAGATTACTGGATAAAAGTAACCAAAAAGATATATTACCAATGAACCTGATCCTTCCTGATGTGTGTATTCTAACCACTGCAAACTGCTCTGAAGTAAAACTTCTGTTTCATTTATATTTTTCAACTGCTGCAACATAAGAAAGAAGTTACTATATTCAAAATTAAAGCTATGATAATTTCTTAAGATGCGTTTTTTTTTTCAATTTTATTTCATGCATACTACTTACGTAGTACAGAGCAAGTATTGTAATGCTGAGGTAAAAATTGGAGAAAAACTCATATTGGGCACTGATATCAAAAAAATGGATAAATCTTGTTCCTTTGTGTAGTAATTTCTTTCTTCTAACACTTGTATAGTCAGAATCTATATTTTGTGTGTCAATGATACTGAAAAATAGGTTTCCACCAAATTTAGTGTCAATTTGTGACCAGTGTTAGAACCTGCCTAACCTGTTCTGACATTTTTCTTCAAAATTGACATTGATCTGGCCACACTCACGGCTCTGCGAACTAGAAAAGGATATTTTGAATTGGGGGAGGGGGGGGTACTTCACATGAAGTCTCAACATTTAAAAATTTTCCAGAAATGGCTCCACATTTTTTATTACATTTTTTCTCTTGAACAAAGAAAAAAAAATTGGACCCCATTTCCCCTGAATTTTCCCTGAACCATAACCTTGAATTTTCGAAAATTGCAAACATTCGGACTTCTGTCGGCAACTTCCTACATTCGCAATACTGAAGAAAGAGGTTTTTTTCCTTAATGATATCTGTTTTTCAATGTTGGATCTTTAAGTAAGATAGTGTGGTACAATTTTTGAAATTCGGTATGGGTAGTTCTTGCGGAATTTTGTTTGAAATAAAAGGGTGTTTGCTTCTTTTTCTCTTCTCTCGCTCGCTCTCGCGCTCCCGCTCTCTCTCTCGCACGCGCTCTCTCTCTCGCGCGCGCTCTCCCTCTACCGCTCTCTCGCGCGCTCACTCTCTCTCTCTCTTGCGCTCTCTCACGCGCGCTCTCTCTCTCGCTCTCTCTGTCTCTCGTGCTCTGTCTCTCGCGCGCGTTCTCTCTCTCTCTCGCGCGCGCTCTCTCACGCGCCCTTTCCCTCTTGCGCGCTCTCTCGCTCTCTCTGTCTCTCGTGCTCTCTCTTTCGCGCGCGTTCTCTCTCTCGCTCTCTCTCGCGCGCGCGCGCGCTCTCTCGTTCTCTTTCTGGCGCTCTCTCTCTTTCTCTCTCAAGAAGGCTCCACAATGTTTCCTCAGATAGAGAAAAGGTCTCTTAAAAATGGCACAATCTCCTTTTTGTTGTACTCTTTGAATTTGTAAAAATTTCGAAACTTTCAACTGATGCGAGAAAGTGCTAATGTAGCTCCGTTTGTTTCTACTACTAAATTCCAGCACTTCAGCTCTGAGTTTTGCAGCAATATCCTTATACTAATAGAAATTACAGAGAATTAAATTTACTTTCAAATTTGGTAATATTTGCAATTCTATCTTCAAATGATATAGTTACAGAATTTGAAATATTTTGAGTTTCAGTTTAATTTTTAATATACCCTTATCACAAAACCAAAATTTTGGGAGCATGACATCGTTTTTCCTTTATTTTGTTCCACAACAGAAAAATATTGGTTACATTTCAATGTCAAGACCTCTGTTTACTTGAGTTATAATATAAATATAAGGTAAAAGAGAATATTGAATTACTTGACATTTATGATTATGCATTTCCTTTAGAAAAAAATGTAGGTGTCCTGTATTTTTGTTAAAAAATCATATGAACCATATCTAACATCTGCTGTTGCCTGGCAGATTTATGTTATTGAATTCTTGACCAGCTGTAACATAACTTGCCATTTTTTAAGTATCTGGATGCACCATGTTATCTTCAATAAATCAATAAAAATATTACCAAAGTTTTGACTAAAATTCCTGGGAAGTTTACACATCTTTGATGTCTTCTCACCAGTTTAATGGTTCAGTGCATGGCTGTCTCTAGACAGAGATGTCTCTCACTAGAGACGGCCATGGCCAGAGGGAAAAAGGGGAACACCCTTGGTGAAAGATAATGTGGCATGCCATTAGAATTTAACAAAGTGAGAGTCTACGATATTTTAAACAAATTAACTATTCTTCTAGGTTTTAAAAATGTATGTACCAGTATATGTTAAAATTGTTTTTCATTTTGTTAGTATTATTAGCTTCAAAAATAACATTTCATTTCTTTATTTGAAAATTTAAAATTGTATCTTGTTTGACGCAATTCAATGTTTTAATGTCTCAATATGAGATTTTATTTTAATCTTCTTTCTTTCCATTTTCATTAATTTTTCTAGGATCTAAGGAACCCTAACCGAATGCCAATAGTTCTTGGGGCACCCAAACAAGTAAATTTGGCACTGGAAGGATGCTTTTTCAAAATAGTATATTGATACAATTTACACCTGATAGGGAATTTTAAACTAGTACAACAATACATTACACAGTGTTTACTAAACATTTCCAATTTAAAAAATTTGAACAATTGGACCATTATTCCTACACTAAAAAAAATAACACTTGTATAGTTTCTTATTAGTTTTCAGTATTCGCTTAAGTGAGATTTTAAGAATAGTATACAGATAGTTTAACTATTGTCTAACTCAAAATTGTTTATAAAAGTTTTGATAGACAAGTACAAACAGTAATATTTAATTATAGGCTTACATACTTCTGTATTGAAATGCAATCAATGTCTTTCACTTATAAAACCTTTTAAATCAGATGTATCTACAACTGTTAGTGAAGTTTTCTTTCTTATGATGTTTGACACATTACTCAATAGGGTCCAAATTGCATGCCTCATTGCTTCCTTAAGATCTGTGCATTACATGTTATCTTGTTTGAACAGGATTACTTCTTCCTTGTAACATAATAAGAGATAATAAGTGACTGTTTCAGTGTTAAAGTAAGATGAATGTTCTTATTGTTTAAAATTCTCAGCAAAAAACCTTTCATTCTGTTTCAATTGGTTCACTTATAATTATAACAAATATTTACCTACAAGCTGTAGTGAAGCCAGAATACAATGGCATCATCAGGTAAGGAAGAGGTTATATATTTCATTGGGAAAAAAACAACATTATATTACTGCTATTCAATTTGTATTCCTGTACGGTACACACTAGAACTACTACTTTTACTGCTACTGTATTAAAATAATTTTTTTCAGATGATGTTGGCAAAGCTAAAACCTATGAAGAAGCTATATCTCTCACAGGTAAAATTCCATTATACCATTTTAATTTTTTAAAATGGTATGACTTATCTATCATCATTATCATCTTCTTAAACTGCATGTTAAGTCTTATTTCTTATTCCTTTTTGTACAGCCCACCTGATGATTTATATTTTCAGATGTTCCTATTCTTTTCATTTACTTTCGTCTTCCAATGTCACTTTGTCCAGAGGGTTTTCTGATTTAATTCTATTTGTGGAAGTCCTTTTTTCGTTATTCTCTAAATGTATTATAATGATTTATTCTGATAGTCTTTTTTCTTCAACAATATTTTTTGTTACAGACTTTTTCTTACATCTCTGGTTCTTTGTTGATTCATTCATTTTACTCCAGTGATATATCAAAGAATTGTGCTGTGTCCATGATTAGATAATTTCTGCTTTTTAGAGCTCAGGTTTCTGATCCAAAATGCAGCATAGGTTTGGATGTCATATTGCATATTGGCGATTTTTTTTCTCATTTCTCTCTCTCCCAAAATGTTTGTTAATTATGTGACTAGATCTATTATATTTCTCAATTTTAACTCCCAGATTTTCTGTATTTTTCCAACATTGATGCCTTATTAAAAAGATTTTGCCTTTTGTTTTTTCTCTCCTCTTTTTTTATTTGTAGAATTTGGAATGTGTGCTATGAAAACAAGCAAATCCAAAGTCATTTGGAAAACTTTTCTCACCAAAATATGTCCTTTTTATTACATTCTACTCAAAAATACAACTTGAGGCAATTGTGTTTTAAAACCAGATGATGTAATTGTATCACTACAGTTAAATACATTATTGAATTTTCCTTTTTTGTTTAATTGTCTGAAGTAAATGATTTTGATGACAAACTAATTAATAAAAATTCCATTATATTTGAATAAAAGTTTTTTCAAAGAGAACGATTGTAAGACATTATCATTTTGACATTCACAATTTTGAAAATAACAAATAATTACAATTTTCCTGCACCGTAAGTTGACACAGTATTATTAGGTTCTATTGAAAGCTTTATAATCGAAATGTAAATTTGGTTATCATAACATAATGAAGATCTCTCTGTGATCAACAGCACAAGTTATTATTGACATTATTAAATGGAAATAAGTATTATAATGAATATATATGTCTGTTGTATTGCTTATTTATTGTAATAGTTTACTGACCTTAATAAACAGACTCTAATTTTTTATAGCAATTTATTTATTGTTATGCATTATTGACATTTTGACCCTATTTGGGATCATTTGCAAAAATCTAGTGTCCAAAAGTCCCCAAATAGGGTCAAGAAAGTCAATAATGTATAACAATAGGCTAAATAAATTGGTTTAAAAAATTACTAAGTATTTTTATTAAGGTAAATAAAACATTACAATAAGAAAGGAAACAAGCATTCTCAAAGGTATTTCTGTTTCCACTCATTGTCAACATTGGGGTCAAAGACCCTCATCTCTATCAGGTTTTGTCCTGCTTCTTTTGATGTGTTGAGCAGTGGCGTAGCGTGACTCACACGTTTGGGGATGCTCAAAATAACACACAAAATGTCACTATCAACTACTTCGTCTAACAGGCGAACGCAACACAAGGCAGATACACTGGGACTACTTCCACGATCTCGATTGCTTACGACGGTGTAGGCGCTTCCCACAAAATCCTCACAGCAGTCAGGGCTGCCGATGTCTTGAAAGCAAATTATACAATGGCTCAGCTTTAATTCTTATACGCGAATGGCAATAAGACCATTTGTTAATTTATACATTGCAGACTTAAATAATATGTAATCTATTAAGAGATAATACAATTTCTTGGATATTAATTAAGAAATAGTAGTCAGGCACTATTTCTACAGTATGTACCCATGACCAAGCGGGGACTCCCGAGTGAGAGAGAGAGAGATAATTTACTGAACGCCTGAAGTGTGCTGCGCTCTCGTGCACAAACGAGCTTCTTTCCGCAGTAGACGCTAGCGTAAAGCAGTCGGGTTCTCTGGGCCAGGGGTGAAGAGGGGAGAGGGGGACCTCGCCATCTGCGCATGCGTCATTGCTCGTCGCAATGTGGCGGCAGACGCTGAAGTAGTTTAGCTTCCAACCAATCAGAGGCCAGCTTCAACAGCCCGCCGAATTCAATCATAGGAAATCAATTTTAAATTAATACAAAACGTGTTTCGCTCAACAGACCACTTGTAAGATTATCAATACAGTATTTAAGGTTCTTATATACGGGGATGCTCAGCATCTCAGCGTCCCCTGACGCTGCGCCACTGGTGTTGAGCAAATGCAGAGAAGCTTTTTGTTTTGCTTCTGGATTGTAAATATAGTTTTACTCTGGGCTCCTTTCACTGAGCTCTCCTTTTGCTACATGCAGTGGAGGGAGAAGTATTTCGTTGGCAGTTCTATAGAATCAGTGGTTTGTTTGCTGATGGATGGATGTTTTATATTACTCGAAAGCAAAACTTCTTAGTTTTCAAAAGTTGCCGACCATTTAGGTTGGCACAGATTTTATTTCTCCATACATTACATATATTTTTACTGTCTTTTTTGTGTGATTTTTACCAAAGAGAAGTATTAGTTTGGAATAATTAAATAAAGTATTAATTAATTAATTAATTAAAACAAAGATTTTTTTTATATTTACTTACTACAATACATCAGCAGTTAAAGAATGTTGATGTTTTTATTTTGTGTTATAACTCTCATGTGATAAATTCATTTAATGTCATTATTTTATATCAGTTCCCTTTAATGGCTTTAGGTTTTGGAAAATTTCACTATCGTATATTAATATGTTGTGGACTTTGTTTAATAACGTTTGTCATGGAAAGTTTGAGTACCTCCTATGTAATTCCATTTGCTCAATGTGACTTAAGCATGACATCGTCTCAAAAAGGACTTCTAACATCTATTATTTATGCAGGTGGGTAAAGTAATGTCAATATCAACCATGATTAATTGAACAGTTTTCTGATATTATTAAAACAGACATTAAAATATTTTATTTAATATTTTTAATAAAAAGCTTCAAATCAACTATACTTATGTAAAGGCCATTATGTATTTCATAATACATGCCATAAAATTGTATTTTAGGAATAATCGTGAGTGCCCACATGTGGGGTTTCTTAGCTGACACCCAAGGTAGAAGAAGGGTATTGATCATACTCACTGTTTCTTGATATTGTGTGTTCTCTGATTGCCAGCTTAGTTCCTTCTTACACATTGCTTGTCATTTGTCGCTTCTTCAATGGATTTTTGTAAGTACCATAATTTTAACACATCAAAATACTCAGAATAAATGTGTAAAGAGACTAACAGTGATGTATTTTCCCATACAGTATTTCTTGTGCAAGTTCAGTGGCCTTTGTATACCTTGGAGAGTTCCATTCAGATAGAACACGAGCAAAGTCAATGGTATTAGTGTGTGCTTTCTTTTCTGTAGGAACTACAAGTTTACCAGGTAAGAATTTAACTAATTCATTGCCAAGATTATTATTAGTAAAATTAAAAATAATACATGCATAAGTATTAATATGTCTGGCAATTTCAGGCTTAGCATGGTTGGTGGTTCCTCAGTCTTGGAGTATTGAACTGCCATGGTGCACTTTCAACAGTTGGAGAATCTTTGTTGTTTTAGTTACTCTTCCTGCTGTAATAACATGCTTGGCATTATGGTTATTGGTTCCAGAAAGCCCTAAATATTTATTGGCTGCAGGAAAAGAAAAACAAGCTCTTTCAGTATTGCAGGAAGTTTATTCCCTCAACACAGGCAATGCTTCTGATCTTTACCCTGTAATTTTATCAGAACATATTTTATGCATAATAACTGAAAATACAATTTTTATTGGAACAAAATTGATTGACATGAGTGTCTGTTATGTCTTATGAATATCTTTGAGATTTTTTTTATGACAGTAATTAATTTTCAGATATCAACTCCTGAGACATATTTACATTAACTGTCATTAATATTAAATTCCTAAATTAATTTTCTTCCATAAATAAAATGTTAAACAGAATTTTTTTTCAGGTTACAAGCCTCAAGCATGAAAATATGAAAGTCCATGCAACAGAATCTCTTTCACCTCTTACAATAATGAGACATATGTGGGAACAAACAAAACCTATATTCATGCCTCCTTATCTCATCAGCACAGTGTTGGCATGCTGTATACAATTTGGACTGTATGCTAGGTAATTAAATGTACAATTTAATTTATTATCATACTTAGTCATAAATGTTTGTCAATCACATGTGTTTATGATGTGTATATTCTTTTGTACTGTAGAATGTATGGTTTAACAGGAAAGCTTTCAGTTTATTTTTGAATGTGTGTACAGAGTTTAAGCTTTTAAATTCACTAGGGAGTTTGTTGTATAGTGTAATGCCTTCTATAAGGGTACTTTTTGAAAGAGTGAAGTTTCTCTGTGTGGGACATGCAGGGTTTTTTTTTTTTGTCTAGTATCATAGTTATGAACTTCTGCATTTAGAGTAACAGAATCCTTGTTTTCCAAAAGTGCCTTCTACGTGAAGATTAATATTTCTAAAATGTACTTGCATGGTAGTGGTAGAATTTGTAATTTTTTGAAAAGTGGTTTGCAGGGACTCAATTTGTGAGAGTCATTGTTCTCAATATTCATTTTTGATTTTTGCATTTTTGGATGATGAAAGTATGAATACTTTGTGGAGAATTTACCCAGAATATGATTCCGTATTTTAGATGCGAGTGTACATTTGCAAAGTATACTGTTCGCAGCGTATCCAAGTTAAAATTTGACTTAAGAATGTAGATGGCATGACATGACATGACTTAGTAAGCTTGTTGTTTAGATCTGTGATGTGAGAGTTTCATTTTAGATTGTCTTGAATAGTCAAACCCAGGAAAGTTGTTTTTGGGCAATTTTTACAGGCATATTTTTTTCACATCAATTGTGTTGGTGGCTTTTCTTAGAAAGTGGATTCCGAAAGTTTAGGGAGACAGTTTTACTAGTATTTATGATGAGTTTATTTTCCTGAACCATTTTACTAGTGCTTTTAGAACTGTTTATACTTCTTTTTGTAGAGTTTGTTGAGTATTTGCTTTAATAATAATGTTTGTGTCATCTGAAAAAAGGACCATTTTGTTCTTTTGTAGAGTCAGGGGCATGTCATTGATGTATAAGAGAAATAATGTAGGGCCTAGGATTGACCCTTGTGGTACTCCATTATTTATCGTTTTAGGTTGGGAAAAATGGGTTGAAATCTTTTTATCTCTAACATGCTTGATTGTGACTACTTGACAATGATTTGAAAGGTAAGATTTAACCCATTGATGTGCAATGCTTCTAATTCCCAAAATTTCAAGTTTGGAAAACAGTAAGTGATGGTCAGTGTCAAATGCTTTGGATAAGACTAGGAAACAAACCGATGGGGATTTCTTTCTGATCTAGAACACCAAGTATGTCATTTAGAAAGGTGAAGATAGCTGTATCTATATATCTACCATTTCTAAATCCATGTTGATCCTCTGTCAATATGTTATTAGAATTGAGAAAATTTTTGAGTCTATCATTAAAGAGAATTTCTAGAATT
Organism: Acheta domesticus; assembly: GCA_031308135.1. Taxonomy (NCBI): domain Eukaryota; kingdom Metazoa; phylum Arthropoda; class Insecta; order Orthoptera; family Gryllidae; genus Acheta; species Acheta domesticus. The sequence continues at coordinate 216,804,734 of JAHLJT010000631.1, read as the reverse complement.
TCTAGCTTTCAATGGTGTTATTGGTGAGTGACTGCCACATAAACTTTGGGATCTTTACTCTCATTATTTCTTTTTGTGTGTTTCTTGATTTGTCTCGCACCTTTCCTCCATACGAGGACGGAGTTAGTTTGCAGGGTGGGTTGGAGAAAGATAGGTTAATTTGTTTAGGGGGTGACGGGTCATTTTCTTAGAGTTGCTAAGTGGGACAAGGAAGGCAAGATATTTTGTTAATGTGTGATGGGTTATTTTGTTGAGGTAAGTGAATTGCAAAGATTAACGAAGGATTTACTTCAGAGATGGTGATATGGAGATTTCTAGGCCTGTGTTCAGAATAAGTTGCATCAATTATACCTTAAAACCTCCAACCAAAATATGTGCTGTGCTATTCATATAAGTAATGACTCTAGTGACACAGAACGTGAGAGCATCATCAGGGCAGACTTAAGAGATATAGATATGAGTATGGAAGCAAAATTAGGTGCTGTTTGTAAAAAATTGGTAATGGTAAATTGGTAACATTTATTTTAAATTTAAACTTGATGTTCTTTCTTTTTGATTTAACATTAATGCAAAAAGTTTGTTCTTTATTTTACCATCTAAGTCATACATTTTCATAAGAACAATTTAATAAAAGTTTTATTAATGAACAAATTACAAACAATTAAGCAATTGATGTCTTCTTAGGTGAGCATCCAATGTAAAAGAAAATGTTGCACTGCCCTAAATTCAACACTGACATCATTCAATTCTGTGGAGGAGAATGATTTCTGTTTCTACTTTGAATAAGAAATGGATTTACCTCACAATGGTGACCTGCAAGATAAATTAATTCAACCATGAAGCCTTTATTCTTTAAAATTATCATTTCATTAACTTTTAATTGACTTGGACTCATAACAGAGCGAGGAAGAAAATTACTTACAGTCCTCACTTCCCAAAAGAGAAAGTAATTTTCCAGAAATTAGTATGGACTTTTATTTTATTTGTAACAAATATTTATGTAGCTGAATAAAATGTACTTCATCCACATTAAATTAAAATATTAATTCAGCTGCCATTCATTTAACCACAAACACATTCAGTTTGATTTGAATTGATTTACTTTGTCAATGAACAATAAAACAGTTTGAGATGTTTTGGGGAGTATGGGAGAGAAGTATATATGAATATTCCAGTTGGTGGCAAGAGGGGGGAGCTTGTTAATGTTAAACTTACAATCATGCATGAAAAACAGCATTTGAAACATAACATTGAATTATATTGTAATGGGTAAAACATAATGCATGAAATACCTTGTTCATGAAATTGAGAACTAGGCCTACTAACAAAAATCAGTTAATGACATGGTTTCAACTAATCATTACTTCTTGTTACTGTCATATCAGATATATTTGTAATGTGTTTGAAATTCTAAAGAATTACTGATCTCCGACTCATGTTGATGTTATAAATCCACCTTCTCAAAGGAAATGAAATGAGTCAACATTAGGAAATTCTGAAATGGAAATAATGAGCATGTAGCTCATCCCACCCCATTTAAATCTGATATCTCTTCTGATAATTGTGAGCTTTCAAGTATCACTAAATTAGGTGGAAACTGCATTTATTTTGATGGAGTACTGCAATCTGATTAGTTCTATCATTAAGTACATTCTTTCATGTCAGGAGATCTCTATTTTTTTTGTCCATTTCAATCTATTTCTTAATTCCCTTGTTTATTCTATGTTATAGTTCTAATGGACTTATATTATGGCTGCCAGAAATGCTCACTAGAGTATCTGAATATGAACTTCTTTTCGCCAATGAAAGTGCTACCATATGTACTGCTTACCGAACCCTTCACGAAATTCAATCTAGTGAAAAGAACCTTCAAAACTTTACAGAGGCCTATAGTGCACTGGTGGGATTGCCATCAATGGATCCAAATATAGATTTGAATGGAATATTTAACCAAGATTTGACTGCTCAAGATTATAATATTTCTGTAAACAACAGGTATATTTTGTTCTTCAATACAACTGAAGTACTTTTTATTGATAAATGAAGAAAATGTTAGGAAATGGTGCGGTGTATACGATGTTTCCATCATCGAAATGCATATGAGGTTCTCCATCGTTTTTTGTTTTGCTTTTCCCCCCCTTTTTTTTTCTTTTTTTCTTTTTTTTTCTTTTTCTTTTTTTTTCTTTTTTTTTCTTTTTTCTTTTTTTTTTTTTTTTTTTCTTTTCATATTGGCGAAACATTTGCTAAAACATATTGGCTAAAAATTTTCGATGGAGAACCAACACCTCATATGCATTTCAAAGAAAATGTTATGAGGAAATACTAATTATTTATGTCACGAGTGGTAAAAGTGACATTTGATTTTGTGAGTAGGAAATGTTGCAACACATGGATAAATAGGCTGAGTGGCACAATCTTACAAGCAATTAAAATCACTTTTACCACATGTGTCACTAGTGTTTTAAAGAGTCTTACTGATTTTTATTTAATTCAAGTACACAAATCACTAAATGATCCATTAAGGCCAACAGCAATGGATGCAGTCAGACGAAAGTATTTTGTTTATTTATTGCAATCATAGATCTATCTGAACATTTGAGCATCATCTCACATTTAGCACTAGTGCCAAAAATTGCACTTTAAGCATGCTGTGCATGCCCTAAAAGAACTTCTTTTACAAATGTCTGTCTAAAAAATCAATTTATCTTAGTACAAAAATTATCTATAAAATTCTTTATTTTTCTCCCTCTTAAAAACAGATCAATGGATGCCATTGAGGAGTGCCAACCACACATTAGCCCTCAATCATTTGTGAATAGTATGATTATTGGTGCTGCTTCTGGTGGAGCTTTTCTGCTTGTGGGTTTTATTTTAAAATATGTCAGGAAGAAAACCATTCTGTGTAAGGACCATTAAAAGTTATTTATGCATTAAAAGTAAATTATTTTTGTAAGTCAAGGAAGTAATTTAAGTAAATCAATATTTTATAAAATTTTACAAATTTTGTAGGAGAACTTAGTGAAAAAAAAATGTGTTTTAGGGGTGTGTCTCCTGGGAACAGGCAGTTGTGTAATTGGTTTGTACTTCGCTAAAACTGCAGATGAGTTGATTGCCCTCCCTGCTATGATCTTTGTACTTCCTGCAATGTGTATCAGTGTCATCAATATGTGGTTGTTGATGCTTTCCCTACAAGTTTACGGTAAACAAAAAATGATTTGATAGAATTTTTCAATAGAAACAAACTAGTAATACTACATAATGAATCACATTTTCTATGGATTTAAACATTTTAATTTATGTTTACAGTGCTATGGCATTAAGTCTATCTCTCATGATAGGTCGAATAGGAACAATATGTAGCAGCATGCTATTTGGAGTCCTCTTAGAGATGAATTGTGCATTGCTCATGTTTCCTTCTGAGTGGTGTTGTTATAGGTTGGTAAAAATTCTGTTAAATTTTAGAAAATCATCAGTAAGTAGGTTCTAAGAAAAATAATATATTCACTTTCTAAACAAATGTTAAGACTTTAATTTGATTTAATTTATTAGGTCAAAAAAGCAGTGAAAACTGTATTTGATGTATGGGGAAGAAGATTATTTGCGCAAGTTTTCTTAAGTTCCACAATCCCTTCCCAACATTTAACTATTAATACGATATTTGAAAGGTGAATAAAATATAAAAAAGATATAATAATAAAATTTAAAAAAGCACAAGATTAGCAACATTTGAAAAAATAGATATTTCTTTCTCGAGTTATAGAAAACATACTTGCAACGGTAAAAAAATGCAGATACAATTTTTCTGCATTGCTAACAAAAAAGTTACTCACCCTCAGCTCTACTCCTACCACTGAACGCAAAAGGAGTGCTCAACAAAACGTGCACATAGGAAGCTACATTTACGTCCAGACAAAACAAGGGGCCATCTCAGCATTTGCTCAATGGATCAAGGAAACTGGACAAAAATCTGATCAAGATGGGGGGGTCATTGACCTGGAAGCTGAAGTTCATTACTCATAGAAAAAGTTGTCAACATGACATTAAACTTGATAAGGATTATTATAGTACTTTAGTGAGTGATAAAATGATGAGAATAAAATAATAATTTATTGATAAAAAAATTACACTCTAAGGCGCAGGCTCTAGTAATCTGTAAATCAGTTTTTGATTTGTGTACATAATGATACACATGGGTATAGAGGAATTCAGGATTAATTCTAAAAAAAAATCTATTGATATTTGCAGCAACATGTCCTCTAGAGCAATCATATTTCATGTGCCAATGTACACATTTTTAACATCATTGCCTCATTTGTAACAATTATTCTATGACTCATTTGCAAAATTGACTTCCATACATAACATATTTTTTTATGTTTCTATTTATTAATTTCTATTTTCATTTTCTTTTCAGCTGGTGCTTTCTTTCACTCTTCATCCCTGTAGCTAAATCAACAGCTAATTATTTAGAAGAAACTCAGATATAATTTGTTCAAATATTAATAATAGAATTATTGTACTATGGTACTTTCGTCAAGACAATAGTAATTTATTCTACAAATTAATAAAATATTATGTAAGAGTCTTTGAAAAATCAAAAATATGCTTATAAATTATTTGAAATTGTCAATCAATATCAACAAAATGTCACAAATATATTTTTAACACAACAGCATCACACTGTATTGTTACTGTACAGAGGGTGACCAGACGTCCTGCTTTTGACGGAATTGTCCTTTCTTTCATTATGTGTCTCATTGTCCCGACAAAATATTAACGGGACGTGAAATGTCCTGATGGTTTGTTCTTGGCTATACCTCACTCTTCCTAGATGCAATCTGGTTTCTGCTACTAACCTAGCACTTACATTTCAACAAACTTTTATCCAGAACATTTGAGGAATAGGAAAAGTTAATGTTAGAGATTGATAAAAAATGGAGTGATGTCTTCCACACATTTAAAAGTAGAGGCAATCCATGTAAAACAGAGGTTGAGTTTTGCTCTGGCTGTACCAGGCAAAAATGCTGTGGTGAAAAGGGAATTTTCAATTGTGAACTCCCTTTGGATTGATGAAAAAAAAAACAAAACATTTTTCTACCAAAACCATTTGAGAAATTGTAATTTAAAATAAACTGTTTATTAAGTATTCCAAACTCTTACAAAATATCAAATCTTCCAATAAAGTTCAAAGTTCATAGTGATGTTCCTGAATGAGAAATCATAAGTTCATGTTGAGCAGGTTGTTTGTAAGTTGGTTATTAAAATATATATAAACAGTACTTGTCTCAGTGAAGCAGTGCAGTCATTTACGAAGCACATTTTCTTTATAAAACTCATATCTGCTTTGTCCCAATTTTTTCTTCCATATTTCAGAAATGTCCTGTTTATGTTATAAAAACTTTGGTCAGAGGCGAATCCAGCTGATTGTGGATGGGGGCACCATAGATTTTGGTTAAATAATAAACATTTTATTACATTGTATAATATATTTGTAGTGTGTATAGGATAATAAACAATATATTATTCAACAATAAAATAGTTTTATATAGATATAATATAGTAGCGATGTTACAGCTCTATATTGCTGTTTATCACATCAAGGTGCCATTTTGTTTTGTCACATGGAAGAGTCTTGTAACCATATCTTTTCTTTCCGTTGCCACTGTTACAACCATCCTCCATTTCCTCTTGTCACCTCTTTTCCTCCATCTTGCTGGCGTCCAGTTATAAACCTTCTGGGCAATTTCTTTTTCTGAATCATCCTTTGCAAGTGGCCATACCATAACAATCTTTTCTTTTCAAACAACATCACTTAATCATCCTTCTATATTTAATCACCTTTTCATAGGTCTCTGTTTTCATGATCAAGCAGCATGACTCCACAGCATCTTTCTCCAAAAACTATTTTCAACACTATTATTCCTCTTGAGAGCTTGATTTAGTACCCAAATTTCAGAGCCATATGTTACTTGCGCTCTGTCCACAAAGACTTAAACAGCTGGATTTTTGTTTTTGTTCTAATGACCTTACTCCAAAGTAGTGGGTTTATTTTACTGATTATCTGTGACCTTTTCTGATTTTGATAAAATATTGGCTTGATCTGTATCGTCTTCACTCAGAATTACTCCGAAATACTTAAAATCTTTGCATTTTAATCTTAGAACCCTCTAGAATTAAAATCTTCCTATAATCTCCACTCACTACTAATAGTGAATCTTTTCCATGTTAATATCCAATTCCCATTTTTTCACATTCCGCTACAAGTTTTCCTCATCATGTAAAAGCATCATTTACATCTTCTGAAGAACCACTTGATCGTTAGCAAACAATAAATTATGTATTTTTCTTCCCCTATCTGAATTTCCATTTTAGTGCACTTTTTTGTCCATTTTCTCAAGGCTGATGAATTGTATATTTCGAAGAGTGTTTGGGGATAAACAACATCTTTGTACTAATCCCTTGTTAGTCATTAAAGAGTCTGATAAAGCTTGTGTAAGTTTTAACCTGGCTGCTTATTTCCTTCATAGAACCTCTTTACAGCATTTATTCACTGCCCATGGATGTTTTTCTTTCATTGCTTTCCACACTTTTCCAATGTACACTATCGTACGCTTTTTCTTAGGCTACAAAACAGTAGGCATCTTTATAGACTTTTCCATCAGCTGTTTCAGGCAAAAGAGATTATCTGTGTAGGATCGACCAATATCAATCCACTCTGTTCTTCTAGTTTCATCAGTTCCCTTTCAATGCTACCTCTCAGAACCTGTACGTACAGTCTTCATTTAATGGGAAGGGTCCCATCAATTGTGACACTCAACTCCCTGTAATTGTGCAAACAGTTGTTTGTTTACTATCTTATAAATTGATGTAATATATGCACATTTCCAGTCTTTGATACGGCTTCTCCTTTCAGACATTTATTAAATATTTCTGCCAAATGTTTCAACAATTCAACAAGACACCCTCCATGACTGGGAGCTTTGTTTTTTCTTCATATCCATTACTCTTTTTTGTATTTTGTGCACACTTATATCTCACATGATTTATTTACACAATCTAAGGAATAATCTATATATTTACAATCTGTCTGTGTTTCTATTAAACAAGTTTCATCATATTTTTTTCATTGCTCTTTATTTATACAGGGAATATGTCAGTTTCTCTAATATTTCTTTTTAAAAACATTAATTGTTTTCCAAGCTGCCCTTGATTTTGAACCATCAACTAATCTTATCTATTTCACAGCATTTCTTTTCCCAAATGCATCTTTTAATTTAGCTACATCTTTTTAACAATGTAACAGTATTTTTTGTAGAAATATTGAATATAAATAAATATTTAAATCAATTGCGCATGTAAAGAAAGGTAACAACAAAAAACCCTACGCTTTTTGGGGAGGCAATGGTTCCCCTGGATCTGCCACTGATCTGGTTCAATGATGTATATAAATACCATATATACCAATGATGTATATATATATACACATCATTGATCTGGTCACCCTACTGTAACACACTGTTTACAGATGAAGTGAAAACATGAATAAGCATCAATATTTTGAGGGAAAAACAACAAAACATTGCTGTCATTGTTAGCTGAACTGCTTAACTAGACTCCATGAAGTTAAGGAAGCAACTCAAAGCACTACAGATTCCTGGCCAGGTTGGCCATCTGGGAACCCTAGTTTACTAATAGTGCAGAGCCACTAGCTGAAGGGATATAAGGCACTGACTGATTGCAATGTGATAAGACAAAAGACAAACACTTAGTGAAAGATTACTCCAGAAATATAAAATACACTCCATGCCAAGAAGGCAAAGTATTGAAAAAGTGACCCAACAAATTGAGGGAGAAAAGCCTGGAGAAGGGAGCAGCAGTGTAACACTTTTAAAATTTAATATGTAACTGAAACATAAAGCATTATTCAAGGAACACTTCAAGTTATATATTGCCAGACATTTCACACTTTTTTAATTACATTTTTATATTGTAGCGTCGTGGCGCGTTCCAACGGTGTCTACCTGCGCGAGAGCAGGAAGTTTTAACAAAAGCTGCAGAAGATGACGCATTGGGTATTTCTGCCTAGCGCGATACGGCGCGGAGGCAATGGGGGCGGTGGAAGGCCTTTATAACGGCGCGAGACAAGGCCTCCCTCTTCTTGTTCTCAGCAGCGTCCTCGGGCAGTTGTGCGCAAGTTTGTGCGAGCGTCGCACGTGGTCAAGGGGCCGGCAATTCATTGTCGTGACGAGGAGACATGCATTAGGTCTCAGATGTAGAGCGGTGGGTAGCCGTTCGATTAAAATCTCTCCTAGTTGTGGGATCTATTTAGTTAGTTAATTGTAAGCAGTGAAATTTGTTATTTGTGACTACGGCCTAGTTTATAAATAAACTCACGGTTACTAAAAACCCACTCTCGTCTGTGTTTTGGTTACACCCGTATGACGCCCAATATACACCAACTCATTTACTACTTTCTTCTAAAGAGAAATATGACACTGATCTCTCTCAGTTATAATTGTATTCAACAAAAAAACTCATGATGGACAGGAACTCGACTTGTATTATGAAGAAATTTTTTTTCTCTCACGAAATAAGGAAGTTTAATAGACAAGCGGAAATTTGTTTTTTCTTAATGAAATGTTTTCATCAGAAACCGATTTTCAATAAGATTATGTTTAATATTTCGAAGATATGAATATTTTTTAAGCAATTTTGTGTCAAACAGGCATTTTTTAAATTATAAAAAATCGTTTTCTTATAATGCTTCCAATTTTTTTCTTTAATTCTTTTTTCAGGTTTGTAGCAATGAATGATGAAGAAAGTGGTGCTGGTCCTTTTTTCTGTGCACCCTTTGTAACTTTGAAATCGCTTCATAGATTCGCCCTTTACACTATCCAAGACAAAACTTAATCAAAAACGTTGAAGCACTTTTTTTTCATTTTGAAAAAATGTCCAGAGGCTTCATGTAAAGTACCTCCAAAGTTAAAATATCGGTTTCAAATTCAAGGGCCGCAACATCAGCCAGATCGATGAGGAACATCATTTGGAAAACCCTTTGTCCTTATTCGTTCATCAAAGTGGGATCATTCCTATTCTCGGGCCTCCGGCTCCCACCTAGTGAGAAGTCAAAGGAGCTCGTCAAGCGCGCTGGCTACTGAGCTACTGGCACTCAGCAACTGAAAAATAATCTGTGATAACTGAAAATCTGTCTGTGTAAAAGAGCTTTAAATTTCGCATATTTTAGTAGCGCTTAAACGCTATTATCTTAAAAGCGCTACAAATGTTTCAAAGAAAATTGCCATTTAGGACGAGATTTTGTGTTCTTTAATATTCTAAATTTAATATTTCCTTCTACCATTAGGAAAACGAAAAATTAAGAAAATGTAAAAAAAAAATGTACTTTCGGCGCCTATAAATGACAGCTGGCAAGAGTATGTGGCAATTCCTAATAGCTAGCCCAGACAATGAATGTATATAAATACCACTAGATGGCTGACTCCGCGCTTTCCCATAGGCGGAGGTGAGGCCGTACAGGGAGCCATGTTGCACGG